>UESW01005007.1:452117-497171 GCA_900491605.1 Calamus simplicifolius | reverse complement strand
ACCAATTTATCTTCTTGCTCAGAGGTTAGGGTAGATGCAATGATTACTGGAAGGGTATCATTGGGTCCAAGGAATGAATATTTTAAGTCATCTGGAAGAGGTTTCAACTCTAGTTGGGGTGGTTCTTCCAAGGATGTATTAAAGGACTTGGTTTAGTTGGAAGTGGTTCATATTTTATAGTCCAAGGCGGGATGGTGTCGATCTTAGGTGGTTCTAATAACGTGTTTATCTCTTTGGTATACTCATCAATATCAAAGTCATCTATTCCAAAATGTGTAAGACATGTTTGTAAAGGATCCGAATCAATCAAACTTTAGAATTTTTATCTACTACTTCCTCTATCATATTTACTTCATTTAAATCATACACAGGTGTCCTTGGGAAGCATTAAAAATATTTAATCTCATCTTCTTGTTTCCAAAAGATACATCCATCACACCTGTTCTACAATTTATACATGCATTAGCAGTAGCTAAAAAAGGTCTTCCAAGGATGATGGGAATTTGGTTAGGATTGCTACTAGATTCCATATCTAACACAAGGAAGTCGACAGAAAAATAGAATTCATCCACCTTTACTAATACATCTTCCAATATTCCACGAGGTTCTTTGACTGATCTATCTGCCAATTGTAGTGTTACTGTCGTGGGTTTCAACTCTCCAAATCCAAATAATTCATATACTGAACTTGGAAGAAGGTTTACACTCGCACCCAAATCTAATAATGCTTTCTTGATTGTGAAGTTTCCTATGACACATGATATAATCGGGGTACCAGGATCTTTTAGTTTGGGTGGGGTTATTTGCTGAACAACTGAGCTAACTTGCTCAGTCAAATGTATCTTTTTTGAATTTGTATCTTGGCTTTCCGTTTTTGTGTGCATAGATCCTTCAAAAATTTGGCATAAGCTGGAACTTGCTTGATAGCATCGAGAAGAGGTAAGTTTATTTGGACTTGCTTAAATAACTCAAGCATCTCATTCATTTTTATATTCTTCTTATCTGAAGGCAAAGGAGATTCTAAAGCACTAGGGAATGGGGCTTTAGGTATGATTGCTTGATCATTGAATTCCTTTTCTTTTTCATTTCTTCTCTCTTCTGGTTTAGCCACTTCTAATTTCTGGGTTGGTTCAGGTGGGTTCAATGCTTTTCCACTTCTGAGAGTCATGACTGATTTAGCATGTTCTGGAAATTTGTCAGGACTATTGGACCTTCAGCCATGAATTGTCCTTTCGGGTTATCGATAGGCTGACTAGGTAACTTACCCTCCTCCCTTCTACTGAATGCTGTGGCTAATTGACCTATCTGAGTTTCTAGTTTTGCAATAGATTGTGTGTGTGAGTGAAGGATTTGAGTATTCATTTCTAGCCCTTTCAATGCTTGTAACACTTTGTCTTCAAAAGTAGGCTGATTATTCGGTGGAGGTTGTGGGATGTTTGGATATTGTGAATATGGCATGTTTCTAAAATTGGTTTCTTGGTAATTAGGTCTGATCGATGAATTGGTTACAGGTTGAGGTTTCCAAGAAAAATTTGGATGATTTCTTCAGCCAGGATTGTAAGTATTTGAAAATGGATCATTTCCTGTTTTAGGAGCTAATCGGGTTTGGGCTTGGTGGGCTTGCTCTTGAACAAGTTCAGGAAATTGGTATGCAGCTGGACATTCACCTACAGAATGGGTTGGACTCGCACAAATTATGCAAACCTCATGTAATTGAGTAGATGGGGAAGATATGTTTCCAACTTGTAGAATCCGATCAAGTTTATGGGATAATTCATCTACCTTAGTATAGATATCTGTAGAGTGACCTATTTCATATATTCCACCTCTTTTAGGTTCTACGGGAGGATCTCGACGAGCAACTGACATATGATGTAATGAATTCTCACTCAATGTCTCAAAGAGTTGCCACGCCTCATGTTCATTTTTTAACATAAATGTCCCACCACATGAAGCATCAACCATTTGCCTATGCTTTTCTGATAATCCATCATAAAAACATTGAACCAGTTGCCATTTGGGTATAGCATGATGTGGACATTTTCTAATTAGTTCTTTGAATCTCTCCCATGTCTCATGGAACATTTCTCCATCTGTCTGGGAAAAACTTGTTATGGCTTTTCTAATTTGATTTGTTTTTCCTATAGGAAAATATTTCTTAAGAAATTCTCTCTGAAGATGATCCCAAGTTGAAATTATAACAGTGTCTAATGAATTTAACCAATACTTGGCTTTATCTTTTAGGAAAAAAGGGAATAACTTAAGCCTAAGTGCATCATCAGAGAAATTTTGAATTTTGACAATTGAGCAAATTTCTAAGAATTCATCTAAGTGTTTGTAGGGATCCTCATTTGTAAGTCATAGAAAGATGGTAACATTTGGATTACACTTGACTTAATTTCATATTGGGCAGCCTCTACTGGAGCACTTGAATGCAGGGAGAGTAGGTATACCTTGAAGGAGTGAAATACTCTTTCAACTGTCTTGGTTGATTATTTTCGTTATTAGGATCCATAATTCTGAGTCTGTTTGCTCTAATAGTTCTTTCTATCTCAGGATCTAAGGGTATAAGGTCGGGTTGCAACGATCGGCGACCGAGCATACACCTTACCAATGACTCTAAAGCAAATAGTTTTATTTATTTATTTATTTTTTTAATTTTTGTAATTAAGTTTCTAATTTCCTAATAAATTATGAGATGTCAATGAAAAAATTTTGAGTTTTGCAGAAAATAAATTCACCTAAGTCAATCTATAAAATAATTATTTTGTTTATATTTATTTTTATTTTTATATATATTTTTTATTTCCTTAAATTAATTATGTTTTATGGAAGATGTCTTAGGGTTTTCTTTTAGGGTTTTTTTAAGTTAATTAAAAGAAAATTTTGATTAGGTTAAAATTGGATTTATAACAAAAAGGAAAGTAATAATTTTTTTTATTTTTTTATGTTAAAAAGAAAATATGCAATTCTAACAATTAAGGAAAGAAAATAAAGCAGCAATAACTATTCAAAAATTAAGAGAAAATTAATCTAAATTTTTTTTATATTTTATTATTTTTAATTTTTTTTAATTTTTTAATTTTTTTTTTAATTAATTTTTTTAAAATAATACACTTAAGTCTCCGGCAACAGCGCCAAAAACTGATGCGTGTCGTAGCGCAACGATTTAAATACCTTAATTTCACTATTAGGATAGCGAGAGTAAGGGATCGATTCCATAGGGACTTTAGCGATTATCTTGAAATAAACTTATAAATTTAATTAAATAGATAACTAAGTAGATAATTAATAGTGCAAAATAATAAGATATGGTTTATCTTATTAGAGCACGGCTCCTATCCGTAGATCACGGCCCGTCTCTTTTAAGAATAAATCAGTCTAAATTATTTTCATTTAAATAGAATTTAATAATAATTTAACATGAATAGAAATTTTATTTGAATAACATCCAAGAGTGCATATTAAAATTTAAAATAGAAGAGTTTTAATTTCTAACATAAAAGTAATAAAATAAATAAAATAAACCCATGATTCAGAGCTCCTGGGAATAGCCGGAACAGCCGATCTTCGCAAAGAACGGACGGCTTCCTCTTCCACGGCACGGACACGAACAGAGTTAGTAGAAAAACAGATCTCCTGGAATTCACCATGGTACGATCGGATTCTTCTCCCGGATGTAGTGCACTGGATGTAGATTGTTGGACTCCCCACGGCTGCTATTTATAGAAACCCAGACGCGGGTTTGACGCGGCGAGGAAGATCCAAAACAGAGAACGCAGCGGCAGAGACGCGGAAGCCACACAAAAAAATCTGGATAAATCCTTTATAAAATTCAAATTCCTTCTAAAGAAATTTAATTATCTCAATTTGATAACTTTCAATCTAATCTATTCCTTAATTGGTGGAGGAAACGGTTAGAAATTGATTTGGAGAAGAATCGTTTAAGAAAACAGAGCCGTGCGGAAGCGATGAAATCAAGTGAGAAAATCTTAAGAAATCTTCAATAAAATTCAAATTCATTCAAAAAGAATTTAATTCATCTAATTTTATAACTTTCAATCTAATTTATTCCTTAATTAATGGAGGAAACGATTAGATTGGATTTAGAGAAGAATCGGCGGAAACAGAGGAAACGGCTGAGAATACGATGAAGTCAGCACTTGGTTGCCGACTTCGCTTTAAAATCCATGCTAAAAGATAAATAAATAAAAAATCAATTCCGGGCTCATCTTAACTCCGATTTGAGTGCCGTTTACGTCATTAAATCCCTAAAATCGAGCTCTTTAAGTTGATAAGATTTTATCTAAAATATTATATAAATATTAAAATATTAAATAATAATAAGTACTTATTATTAATTAATAGGTTTAATGATAATTATTTATGCGTTTATCATAATTCCCAACAAACTCCCACTTAGCCTAAAGCCACTCATTATAGTATTTAATACCCATCTTTAATTTATAGTCATCAAAGTCCTTGATGCTGAGTACTTTAGTAAATGGGTCACCTAGGTTTTCCTTTCCATCAATCTTCTGAAAATTTATGTCACCTCGGTCTACAATCTCTCGTATAAGATGAAACCGGCGCAGTATGTGCTTGGTGCGCTGATGTGCTCGTGGTTCCTTTGCTTGAGTTATGGCACCAGTGCTGTCACTGTACAATAGGACTGGTCCATCTATGGAAGGTGCCACTCCAAGCTCGGAGATAAACTTTCGCTGCCACACAGCTTCTTTCGCAGCATCTGATGCAGCGATGTACTCTGCCTCGCACACCAAATCTGCCACTGTATGTTGCACCAAATCTGCCACTGCATGTTTCTTGAAACTTTTTCATCAAACAGCTTCACCATTTAGGATAAACATGAAACCCGATACACTTTTTCTATCATCATGATCTGATTAAAAACTGGAATCAGTATATCCAACAAGTTTCAAATCAGACTCTCCATAGACTAACCACTGGTCCTTAGTATTTCTCAAATACTTAAGGATTGTCTTAATAACTTGCCAGTGTTTTTTTCTGGATCAGATTGGTATCTACTCATTACTCCTAGTGAGTATGCCACATCTGGTCTTGTACATGTCATAGTGTACATAATCGATCCCACTGCCGAAGCATATGGAATTTGACTCATACGTTCTCTTTCATTAGGAGTTGTCGGATAATTATTCTTAGAAAGATGAATTCCATGGCCTATCGGAAGATAGCCTTTCTTAGAATTCTCCATGCTAAACCTCTTTAGCACGGTGTCAATGTATGTAGATTGGGATAAACCAAGCATCCTCTTAGATCTATCTCTATAGATCTTCATTCCTAGGATGTATGATGCTTTTCCCCAGATCTTTCATGGAAAATTGTGATGATAACCATGTCTTTATTTCTTGTAATGCAGGGATATCATTCCTGATTAAGAGAATATCATCCATATATAATACAAGAAATACAATAACGGAATCATTAGCCCATTTTTAAATGCAAGGTTCTTCTTTATTCTTAATAAAGCCATAAGATTTGATCACTTTATCAAATCGTATGTTCCAACTCCTAAATGCTTGCTTAAGTCCATAAATAGACTTCTGTAGCCTACACACTTTAGACTCGTCTTCAGATATAAAACCTTCAGGCTGTATCATATACACCTGTTCTTCTAAATCACCATTTAGAAAAGTGGTTTTAACATCCATCTACCAAATCTCATAATCGAAGTGTGCTACTATAGCTAGCATAATCCGAATGGATTTCAGCATTGCTATAGGAGAAAATGTTTCGTCATAGTCAATACCATAACGTTGACGATACCCCTTAGCAACCAGACGTGCTTTATAGGTCTCAACCTTTCCATCTACGCCTCTTTTCCTCTTGAAAACCCACTTACACCCTATGGGTTTTATCCCTTTGGGTGGGTCAACTAATGTCCATACATTATTGTCCTTCATGGAATCAAGTTCGGATTTCATGGCGTCAAGCCATTTATTAGAGTCAGTCCTTTGCATAGCATCCATATAGGTGATCGAATCCTCGTTGTTCTCATCGAGTTCAACAAGATCTTCATTCTGGACCAAGAAACCTAAGTATCTGTCCGATTGATGTGGTACTCTACCAGATCGCCTTAATGGTGCATCTAAAATGGGTTTTGAGTTTGATCTAATCAACTCAGATTCTAAGGGTTCACTGGTTTGTGTTGTTCCTTCTACTTGATGAACTTCCTCAAGTTCAATATTAGAGCTATTTGTTCCTTCACTAAGGAACTCCTTTTCAAGAAAAACTACTCTATTACTAATGAACAACTTTTGTTCTTTAGTATTGTAAAAGTAATATCCTTTGGTTTCTTTCGGATAGCCGATGAAAAAATATTTGTCAGATTTGGGTTCAAGTTTGTCTGATTTTGCACGTTTCATATAAGCTGTACACCCCCAGACTCTCAGATAGGTGATAACGGTTTATGTCCATACCACATCTTATGTGGAGTTTTAGAAACAGACTTACTTGGAACCTTATTAAGAATATGACAAGCTGATACTAATGCGTATCCCTAAAATGATATTAGCAAGCTTGCAAAACCCATCATGGACCGAACCATGTCTAACAAGGTTCGATTCCTTCTTTCGAACACACCGTTATGCTGCGGTGTTCCAGGAGGAGTCCATTAGGAGAGAATCACATTCTCCCTTAAATATGTCACAAAGTCATTGAAAAGGTATTCGCCTCCTCGATCTGATCAAAAGATCTTAATGTATTTTTCTGCTTGTTTTTCTACTTCTTTATGATATAGTTTGAACATTTCAAACGACTCAGATTTATGTCTCATAAGATAGACATAACCGAACCTAGAAAGGTCGTCTATAAAGTAATGAAGTAGTAATATCCACCTTTGGCACAAGTGCTCATTGGTCCACATACATCAGTATGTACTAGACCCAATAGCTCTTTGGCTCTTTCACCTTTTCCAGTAAAAGATGACTTGGTCATTTTACCAAGAAGACAGGATTCACAGGTAGTTAACGATTCACAATCATCAATTCGAAGGATGCCCTCCTAAGTTAACCTGTTTAATCTATTCTTGTTGATATGACCCAGCCGATGGTGCCAAAGATAAATGTCTGTAACATCAATTGTTATAGGGTGCTTACTTGATTTGTACACTGCATTTACAGGCTGTGATAATATATAAATGCCATTAGATAAATGCCCAGTCATTACAGTGACTCCATTCATAATGATATTCAAAGTAACACCTTTATTAAAATTTCATAATGACTTTTGGCCAAAAGGCCTATAGAAATTATGTTCAACAAGAACGTTGGGCAAAAATGACAGTCGTTTAGTATAATGATATTTCTATTAAAAACTATTTCAAGAACTCCTAATACCAGAACTGGAACTAATCTTCCATCGCCGACATTAAGGAATCTTTCATTGTCCTTAAATCTTCTAGTGACCTGTAGTCCCTGCAATGAATTACAAATGTTAAAAGGACTCCCGGTATCCAATACCCAGGTCTGATTATCATATATAGAAAAATTATAATGTATTATCATATAAATACCTTGTTGAGCAACATCTTGCCCCTTTTTCTTCTTTGGCCTATTTGGATCAAGTGTGACAATGTAAAGAGGATAGTTCCTCTTCTAGTGCCCTTGCATCTTGCAATGAAAGCATTCAGCTTGACTTTTATCAACTTTCTTCTTCTGCATCTGACCACTTATAGATGTCCTAGCATGTTGCACCTTTTTCTTATTCTTTTTCTTCTTCCCTTTCCCAAAGGGTTGACGCCCTACCTTAGATCCTTCAACCACATTAACCAAACCCTTAGAGAGCTAGTTATCCTTCTCAAAGTTCTGTAACAACCCCAACAAACGTGGTAGTTGACTGTAGGCTTTGTCATTCGAAAATGAGTAAGGAAAGGTCGGAAGGATGGAGGCAAGGAATTCAGGATCGCATCTTTTCCCAACTGCTCATGTAGGGGAAAGCCGAGCTTGCTTAGCAGTTCTATCTTCTCGATCATGTACAATACATGATCAGTGATAGGAGATCCATCCCTCATTCGAGCATTAAAATAGCACAACTAGTCTTGTGCCTTTCAACGTTGTCAGGTGTGCCGAAAGATTCATTCAACGCTTGAATGATTTCTTTTGGCTGAGCATTCTCGAACCGGCGACCGAATTCATCGTTCATTGCTGCTAGCATGATGCAACGTATGCTAGTTCTATCACTGAGCCACTTCTGATAAGTGTCTTTCTCAGAACTTTGTGTGTTTACATCAGGTATCTTTGGTGCAGGATTATTCAGAATATATAGAATCCTCTTATGCTCAAGGACGATCTTAAGTTTTCTAAACCAGCTATTGAAATTTGAACCATTCAACTTGTCACTATCCAATAGGGACCTTAATGATAAATTAGTGGCCATTTTCTGCATAAGAAAAAACTAAAGTTTATTAGTATATAAATTGATTCAGTCTAAAGACGTAGACTTTAGTCTAAAGATTTCCTCACTATTTTGTTCAAATTGGCAGCCTTTACACCCTAATTCGAAGAATTATTCTTAATTCTTTAGTGGGCACTAAGATCTACATAGACTACATACAGGCCCAAGTGAAGTTTGGCCAACCTATATGCATCTAAGAGTAGGTTCAAAACCAATTGTTTTCCCAAACAATTCTTAGTGTTCAGTTTTGCCCTATGTTCCTCTTTAGCAGGCATGAAGTACCTCCATTGAAAGTTCTGGTTAGGTCAACCATTAAATGATATAATCAGTGTAACCTATCAATAGACAACCAAGCCGAGTGAAGCTCGGCCCACCTGACTGTCTATTTAATAGTTATGCTGACTTATCATATAATGAATGATAATTCCGATGGTTGACAAGCACCAGGCATGAGTGCCTCCAATGATTATCAAGACATCGGACTCATTATCACCCACCTTAATGGGAGGCTATGATCTAGTTATCATATAACTATTTTATTTTAAGGACCTAATAATTTTAGAGGATTTAATAATCTGAAGACAAATTGACTAATCAAGTTCTCCTACTGAACCTATGAAATCGGTAGAATGAAACAAGATTAAGTCAGGTTAAGTGGCACCTAAATTAGTAGACTGATTTCCTTACAGGCATGGGTCAACCCGAATCAGGTAAATGATCAGAATCATAAATGGTTCACCATATTGACTAGGTAAGTGAGATCGATGGGAGGGATATGCCATTAACTCGTTAAAGACGCATCAATACGAGTAGCTCCCAATTAAAAACCATTCGATCATTGATCCTAGAACAACTTGCCAACTCACCTTGACATTATATGGTTAACCAATTTTGATTTGACCATCTAAGAGATTCATGCTCAACCACGGAGCCTAATCTACTTCCATTTGGTTTAATAAAAGACATGAACATGATCAACTACAACTATTGTTTGATTTAGAGCATTCTTAACCTAATCTAATTAATTTAGATTTGATCAAATACTCTTTTAGTCCAGTTGATTTAAACCTTAGGGTCTAACCCTTTATGGACCCGATTTAGCTAACCCAAAAGATTAAATATATTTCATGTTTACATGTCATATATTTCAATCAAGCATCACTTGCATTATGTTACTACTCATAATTCATATATTTAGATCATATCTAAAAAGATTATGAATTAATATTTGACATTCAAATAAAGCTCTCATAAATATTTGTATGTTTCATAACATAGATTACAAGCCTATCATATCTCATATCTATATTTTTATACTAAACATGCAAATATATGCTTTTATACAACAACAATATGTATCAAATATAAAATATATTTTGAGAGTGTATATAATATGTGTTTTGAAGCCAAAGATCAATTTAAATTATCTTTTGACTAAACATCAAGAACCATAACGTCACGGCAATATGTCACAGAATACCTGTAATTTGGATTTTTAATCCATCTGTGACCGAATAGACATGTGATTCGTTTTAGCTTTGATTTCACAATTAATCAGAGCATTAATCTTACATGCAATAAATTAGATCAATGATGAAACCATGGCTCTGATACTATTTGTAGGGAGAAATAAACTCCGAGGCATGCATATTTTAAAATTTGATAACTATTATCAATGCGGAAACTAAAAGATTACATATTAATCTATTTAATATGCATCAAGATCATATCTTTGCCTTATATATAGGATCGCTTGATCTAAAATATGTATATAAATAAAATCATCAAGATCATATCTTGATCCTCAAGGTAAGAAGTCGTACTTCTTGCCTTGAATCATGCCTTAAGATCTAGGGATCATATCACTTACCTTAAGGGCAGTTGGTAAATCCCTTTATGCTCTACAGCCGTTCAATCGCCCGGCCTCTAGTATCGTCCACGCGAAGCCCCGAATGATCGGATTTTCGGAAGTGCTAGCTCGTGAAAAAATAACTTTGCTGATCTAGAATCCTCCCACTTGAATCTTCCTCCAAGATCCACCACGCTTCCGCTAACACCAGAATCACCAGGATTTTCTATTCTACCCTTTTAGAATTTCAATCCACGACATATCGTGTGTGTTGTTCTGTGTAATCCGGTGAGGGATGTCCTCTATTTATAGTTTCATTTTAGCCAGCCCATTGAATTCTAACATTTAAAATTCTATCGTTCGGTAAAGAGTAAAGATGCCAAACCAAAGAGGCACGACGTTTGGTTAATTCCGACATTCAGTGAAAACCAAAGAGACACGGCATTTGGTTAATTCCAATGTTCGGTGAAAACCAAAGAGTCGCAATGTTTGGCTAATTCAAAGAGGTACATGAATTCTAACACTTAGAATTTCAACGGAAGAAGATTAATGTCAGACATTAAATTCTATATGAGAATTTAATCTCTCATGAGATGAGATTTCAGCCATCTCATCATGTGAAATTCTTATGCGAGAGGTTTGGGTTCAGGTGATGGTTTAATTTGATCTAAATTTATTGGACTGAACCCACATAGATCATGGTCCTAGCCGAAATCAAATTTGGCTAGTCCTGAACTATTTAAATCCAAATCAAGTCTAATTTCAAATCAATATTTGAAATTGACTAGTCCTTCTAATAGACTTAAACCAAATTGAATCTTATTCACTTGTACTTAACCCAATTGAGATAATTCAATCAATCAAATTGATTAATTAAATCATATACGATTCTCAATCGTTGATCAGCAAATAGATCGTCCTAGGAAACTTCTATGCGTGTAACTCTCTAGGTTTGAACCAAGCCGGTAGCATAGAAACAACTTTCTATACTAATCGATGTGCCCATCTAGCAATGGAACCCGACGTCCGGATAGGTCGAAGAGTTACCGAGCAAACTCCAAGAACCCTAAGAAACAGTTACCGTATAATTCATCCTCTTGACCACAAATGCTAAGGATGGCTTAAGAGCCTGTCAACTCTAAACAGCAAATCCATAAAGTGATTTCAATTTTAGTGATCATGTGACTTTCACATGAAGTGCCTTGGCCAAGGTCTTGCTAAATTGAAACACAAGCATTTCTTCTTTTAACGGGCTAGGTCAAATTCTATCTTGATCCACAATTGACTACCACAAGTACTTGACTGCACCCAGTAACCTTTCGTAGCTAGATTAGAAATCCAGGTGGTCCGGCACCTAAGTACAATGAGTTGCTTGTAACCCACTGGTTGTGATCTTCAGGTTTGAAGGATACTTATACCCATATCTTCTCGGATTAACTCTTAACAGTAGAGTATCCGAAAATGAGTCACATTCGGTAAAATGTACTCCTACACTTTCACCTGTATGTCATACCAGTGTCTCTATACTCCTTGGTTAAGAGGACAACTAACAAATATGATATACAACATCCTATAATTGATAGTACTATGGCCCTGTCATAGTATATCATTTGGTTGAGAACTCTTTTAAGGACCTTCAAAGATAAATCCTCCTTTATCGTGAAGGAAGATCCTGAGGCTTCGTTACCATAGGAGTTTTAAGAAGATGTTCTTGTAATGAATAAACTGCCAAATAACTTTTATTAATATATCAATTTATATATAATTTACATTAGCATAATCATCAAATGATTGGCTTTAGGATACAATTCCCAACAGCTGTGCCTCTCCAAGTCAGCCCCTAGCGGCTCCGACTTCTCCAAGTCGGCCTCAGTGGCCCCGACTTCTCCAAGGCAGCCTCGATAGCCCCATACTTCTCCATGTCGGCCTCAGTGGCTCCGACTTCTCCAAGTCGGCCCCTAGCGGCCCCGACTTCTATAAATCGACCTCAGCGGCCCCGACTTCTCCAAGGCGGCCTTGACAGCCCTGCACTTCTCCAAGTTGGCCTCAGCGGCCCCGACTTCTCCAAGTCGATCCTAGCGGCCCCGACTTCTTTAAATCGGCCTTAGTGGCCTCGACTTCTCCAAGGCAGCCTCGATAGCCCCACATTTCTCCAAGTCAGCCTCAGTGGCTCCGACTTCTCCAAGTCGGCCCCTAGCGGCCCCGACTTCTCCAAGTTGGCCTTAGCGGCCCTGACTTCTCCAAGATCAAGCTCACCTACCGCCTAGCCTGCGCCGCCCGACAGAGCTAGGCCCACTTATCGTCTAACCCATGTAGTTGATGGGACTAATGCCCACTAACCATCAGGCCCATATGCTCGATGGGACCAGGCGCACCAACCAGCTTCTATTCACGTAATCGCCATAAGTTTAACGTACATTCTCTTCACTGAATTCCATATGGCTGATCCCCATACGGATGCCGAAGGTCTATAAAAGGGTAAGAGAATCCAGAATAAATGGTACGCTCACATACTTTTTAACCTAATAAAATCCTTTGATTTTCGAAGCCTTCTTTTTTAGAGCTTCTTTAAGATCTCTCTGTTGTGACCTCGGTTGCTAATTTGACCGTCGGAAGGTCCCCGCCAGAGCAACCTCTGGTCCCAAGAGTTCTTACAGGCCATCTACTTTGGAGGAGACTGCACCAGCAAACGACGCCTCTTGATGGTTAATTTTGATGATCGAGCGTTAACAGGAGCTGATGGGTGAAATTAAATTAGGTGAAAAGAAAAAAAAAACTGTTGGCCCAGATGGCAACCCAAGAGGAGGGGTGAATTAAGCTCTTTTTAAAATTTAACAATTTAAAACCTATTTCACAAAGTTAATGTGCACAAGTGAAGTGATGCAATAATGTAAAGCACAATATATAAGAAAATAGAGAGAGACAAATAATCACGACAAATATAAGAGATTTATAGTGGTTCGGTGTTACCCACACCTACGTCTACTCCAAGCAACTCTTGGGTCCACACTATAATCATCCTGATTACAGCTGAGTTGTTTTGCAAGATCACAACTCGAACTTATTATTTACATGGGGTCACAACAAATCCAGCTGGTTTTCATGGGTTCACCAGCACACAACCCAATGTAAGCTACACTTAGCTTACCCTGAGGTCAACTACCTCAACTAATTCAATCCCCTAATTGAATTAGACAATAAATATTCAAGTTTAAGTTTACAGCAATTTAAAAGCTCCTCAAATGAACAAATATGCAATGTAAATAAAAACAAGATTAGAAAAGCCTGATTTGGAGCGATTTGAAGTTGTGCTTTTCTTCTTTCCTCTTCTCTTCTAGATCGGCTAACAAGATTTGAACTTTGATTCTTGAACGAAGCTTGTTGAAGAGAAGTTAAAAATTTAGTGCTCTTTCTCTTTTCCTTCAAAACTGTGAAAATCCTTCGGATTTGATCTTGAAACGCCTTTGGATTTCTCTTCTATCTTTCTTCTATTGATGGCCTTGAGCATAGAGATTTTCCTCTTTGATTTCTCTCTTTTTCTTTCTCTCTATTTCATTCCTCTGTTTTTTGAAACAGACGATGCCCTTTTATAATCTTCCTTAATCCAAGATTAGGTAAAAAATAGCCGTTGAAATGTACTTGGATTGCTTCCTCACGCAAAGAAATAGATCCGTTAGGGGTTAGGTGAAGAAATGTTACCATTGGAATCTGTTCTGACATATTTTAAAAATTATTCCTGACAGGTTGGAGTTGGCTCCAACTTTTAAGGTGTCGGCTCCAAGTCGGGTTTCCAAAAATAGTAACAAAACGTCCATCGGGAAGTCAGCTCCGATAAACTGTGGTGTCGGCTCGATGCGATCTGGAGTCGGCTCTAAGTTCCGAGGGTGTCGACTCTAACATTATCCCGAAATACACTCTCTGTTCTCAGGTTAGAGTTGGCTCTAACATTTTCAGGTGTCGGCTCCGAAATTTCAGGTGTCAACTCTACAATTTCAGGTGTCGGCTCCGAAAACTAACTCAGAAAATAGTTCTCTGTATCTCAGGTTAGAGTCGGCTCTAGCTTTCCAGGTGTCGACTCTAAACCGTGCCAAAAATGTTAAACTATTCTGATACGCTCTGGAGTCGGCTCCAAACACTGTGGGTGTCGGCTCCAAGATCTGAACTTTGATAAATATCAATAAAAACTGATTCAAACTGATTTTTATATAACTTTTGAATAATTTAACCTTTCTAAGTTCTTGAAACACTTGTTAATTTCATTAGTAAAATAAGAAATATACTCATGGCTTTTGTTAATCATCAAAATCAATAAGTGGGTCAACAATCTTTTCCTTTTGATGATGACAAAAATATGAGTATATGCATAATTAATTAATAAAAATTTTAAAATAAATAAGTTCTCATAGTTAATCTCCCCCTGAATGAGGTAGCTCCCCCTATGATAACCAAATTAAGTTCATTTATCATTTAAGCTCCATGCATATATGTTATAACCAAATTAAACTTATTAAATCAACATCAAATGCATATATGTAGACAAACATCCTTTCTCCATATTCTCTTTAATTGCCCTATGCATATACATAAACATTCTCTCTCCCCCTTTTCTGTTATCAACGAAAAGGTTAAGAAGAGGATGCATTAAGCTTAAATCAACATATATCATCAAAATATAAACTTAATGTTGCATTCATTGAGTATGAAGTCATTACATCAAAATATCCATATTGCAACTACATCAAAATACATTTCATCAAGGTATTAAGTCATTACAACAAAATCTCAAAATGCATCATTCATAATGCATCAAAACATCAAAGTAATCCTGGGTACAAACTAAAGCTCAAAAGAAAACTTGAAATTGATAAAACTAAATCATTTTAAAATTTCAAAATTCTTTTCAGTTCTTCTAGAATTTGTCCCATGCCCTTCTCTTGAATTTTCATAAAGTTATTCAGCAATCTCTCAACTAAACCAGCTACAACTGAAACTTTCTCCCGAAGCTCAGCGTTGCATTTGGAATATGTATCAGAATCACCTGCTATATCTTTTATCTTATCAAATATCAATCTTATGTCTTTCACCAAGGTAATTAAAGATGAGTTCAAGGATGACTCTATCACATTGATCTTGTCTTCCAAAGAATAAAAATGCTGCCTGATTCCCATAAGATGATTCTCAAGTTCATTTTTCATCTTAGCTTCATGATCCAAAAATAGAGATTTGAGCTGCTCCATCTGACTTTCAGAAAATCCAGTAGATGCCTGATCAAAGGATGTAGGGGCCGGTGCAGGTGCTGGGGGTGCAGGACTGCTAGGACCTGGCGAAGGATGTCTCACTGAAGGCCCTACCTCTGATGGACCAGAGGCAGCAGTGTCCATCTCAGCTGCTCTATCATCCAGATTCCCTTTCCTTTCCCAATGATCATTGATCTTCACAAATCCCATACGATGTAAGGTAGCCTTATTATAATAAACTGTATGTCTAAGGCTCTTTAAAGGCTCATTGTCCAAAATATTAACTCCTTGACTCTGAAAAGCCATAGTCAAAATCATACCATAGGGTAGTGTGGACCTTTTCTTATTTCCTACCTCTGCCATATACCAAATCATCATGCCCAGTAGGTTAATTGGTTGGCCGATCACTACATAATCCATTACCACAATGTCCCTCTCGGACACATACTCAAATCGTTCAATTTGGGGAACAAATTCTACTACAAATGTTATGCAAAAGTCTCAATTCTAGCGGCAGTTGGTTAGCTCTTACTTCCTCAAACTCAACCACCTCTCTACCAAGCATTCTAGATAATGCCACACCTCTCTCACTGTGAGAGTTGGCAATAGGTCTAATAACAGGTATCTTTAGCAGATTTCCCAAAATCTCTGAAGTTAAGTGGATTCTAGTACCTCTCACAAAACTAACAAGGCCTCCGTCTTCTCTAGACAAATTGAGATAAAAATCCTTAACTAAAGCGGGATAAGTGGGAACATCTAGGGAACATACCTTTTTCCATCCCATTTCTTTAATTTGTTTTCCAATAGAGAAATCCTCTGCTTCAAAAAATCCAAAATCTACCTTTCTACCCATAGTAATGACTCTCCAGCTAAAAGATCAACTTGAGGAGAGGGTGGACCGGGGATAGCACTAGGAGTGGATGAGGATGACGTAGAGGATGAGCTGGGCGAAGGTTGACGTGCTGGACGCCTCACTGTCCTCTTTCCCATCATCACTGGCGCTCCAAGGACTAATACACAATGCTTAGGTGCCATAGAGAGCTAGGAAGTGATGGATTAGAAAGATTCTAGGATTTGAAAGGTGTGGAGAAGGTTTTGGAAAAGTTAGAAGTCGAATGGGGCCGAATAGGTGTCAACTCTGCCCTAATATAGTCAACCTGGGACCATAAGGTGTCGGGTCCTGCAAAGCTGGGTGTCGACTCCAAGTCGCTAACACAGTTAGCACCCGAATTAGAGTCGGCTCTGTAAAGGCGGGTGTCGGCTCCAAGGTCACAGACAGAGAGCGACATAGAAAGGTGTTGACTCCACTAATAGAGGTGTCGACTCCAAAACTATTTCAGTGAAAAAATTAGATTTCCAAAGGAACTGAAACTTATCAAAATAGTCAATAAATTTTGGATAAAATTCCTTGAAATGTGGTGAATAAAAAGGTTCAAATATCTAGATAAGTTTTCCTTAGAATCAAAAAATATTTTTTAAGAAAATATTTAAATTCTAGATAGTCATTCCTATGATATTTAAATCATTCCGATAGGTCACAGACTCTTAATTCTCCTCTAAAATAACAAAATCTTTCTTCACTTAGGGGTTTTGTAAATATGTCAGCTAATTGTTCATCTGTACAAACATAATCAAGACAAATATCGTTATTAGCTACATGTTCTCTAATGAAATGATGTCTTATTTCAATGTGCTTTGTTCTTGAATGTTGAATTGGATTTTTAGTTAGATTTATTGCACTAGTGTTATCATATCTAATTAGTGTTTTATCAAGTGTTTTATCATAATCTTCAAGTTATCGCTTAATCCAAAGGATTTAAGCACAGCAACTTCCAGCTGCAACATATTCAGCTTTAGTAGTTGATAATGCAACCAAATTTTACTTTTTGCTAAACCAAGAGATTAAGTTACTACCTAAAAATTGGCATGCATCACTTTACTTTTTCTATCTAATTTACAACCAGCAAAATTAGAATCAGAATATGCAATCAAATTTAATATTGAGTCTCTAGAATACCATAATCCTACATTTTTAGTTCCATTTAAATATCTTAGAATTCTTTTCACAGCAATTAAGTGAGATTCTTTAGGTTCAGACTGATATCTAGCACATAAGCATACAACAAACATAATATCAGGTCTACTTACTGTTAAGTAAAGTAGTGAACCTATCATACCTCTAAAATATTTTTGATCAATTTTCTTATCATCTTCATCTTTATCCAATTTGCATGAAGGACTCATAGGTGTTCCAAGGGGTTTAACTGATTCCATTCCAAACTTTTTGAGAATTTCTTTCGTGTACTTTATTTGGTCGATGAAAATTCTTTCTTTTTCTTGTTTGATTTGTAGTCCAAGGAAGAAGTTAAGTTCTCCCATCATGCTTATCTCAAACTCACCCTGCATTAACTTTGCAAATTCTTGACATAGAAGATCGTTAGTAGCACCGAATACTATATCATCTACATAAATTTGTACTATCAATAAGTCTTTATCTTTTCTTTTCAAAAATAAGGTTTTATTAACATTTACTCTAGAAAAATTATTTTCAATTAGAAATTTACTTAACCTATCATACCAAGCTCTAGATGCTTGTTTTAAACCATATAGTGCTTTGTGTAGTTTAAAAACATGATTTGGAAATTCATGATCTTCAAAACCAGATGGTTGTTCTACAAAAACTTTCTCATTTATAAATCTATTTAAAAGTGCACTTTTTACATCCATTTGAAATAAATTAATGTTCATATGACATGCAAATGCAAGTAATAATCTAATTGCTTCTAATCTAGCAACAGGTGCAAAAGTTTCATCAAAATCAATTCCTTCTTCTTGATTATATCCTTTTGCAACTAATCTAGCTTTATTTCTAATTACAATGCCATTTTCATCTAATTTATTTCTAAACACCCATTTATATCCTATAACAGGATGACCTTTGGGTCTATCTACAAGGATCCATACTTTATTCCTAGTAAATTGATTTAATTCCTCTTGCATAGCTAACATTCAATTATTGTCTTTGTTGATCCATTTATTGATTTTGATGATTAATAAAGGAATTGAGTATATTTATTTGATTACTAATGGATTTTATAAGTGTTTCAGGACTTAAATTTATTTGATCAATTTAAAGGAATTAAGAAATGAATTTTGAATCAAATACAAATCAGAGATTTCAAAGTTTCAGAGCTTGGAGTCGACACCTAGAAAACTGGAGCCGACCCCATGGCCAATTCAATTTTAATCTGATTTTTGATACAATCCGGAGTCGACACCTAGAGTTTCGGAGTCGACACTTACAGTGTCTGGAGCCGACTCCGATGCGGGGACAGAACGCTTATTTTTTGAGCATCCTGGAGCCGACACCTACAGTATTCGGGAGCCGACACCTGACGATGGCGAGCCGACACTTACTTTTTCGGAGCCGACTCCTCAACGAACTCGGAAATTTCTATTTTTGGTAAAACGATCTGGAGCCGACACCTGAAAAGTTGGAGCCGACTCCAACCTGACTGGGACAAAATTTAAAATGCCAGATCAGCTCTAACGGTAATATTTCCTTTTTACCTAATTTCTAACGGATATATTTTGTTTCCAGGTACACTCCAACGGCTAGTTTCATCCCAAAAATGGATTGAAGAAAATCTATAAAAAGGGAAAAAACACCCGTTTGAAAAAGAGAGAAAAAGAGAACGAAAAGAGAAAAATTTCAAATCAAAAATCCGAGAAACCCTGAGCCTGAAATCCAAGAGAAAAGCCTTCAAACTCAAATCCTTCCACTCCAAAAAGCTCAAAGAGGAATCCAAGGCGTTCAAATCAAAAATCGGTGGATTTCCCAAATTGAAGAAAAGCTCTGTTTCTTCCATTTCCAATCTTCTCAACTGCAACGACTGTGAGGGATTAAAGCTGAGGCTTGATTCATCATTCCAAAGGAAGAAGAGGAAAAGAAGAAAAGAAGAAAAGCTCAAAGCCAAACAACTTCAAATCAGGCTTTTCTAAACTTGTTTACTTATTTTTGAATATTTGCTCATTGAGGAGCTGTGTATCTTTGAAAAACTATATTCTTTTTGTTTGTGCCTAGTTCAATCAAAGGGATTGAACTAGTGGAGGTTGTATACCTCGGGTCAAGCTAGATTAGCTTGAGTTTAGGGTTGTGTGCTGGTGAGCCCGAAAAACCGGCTGGGTTCGTTGTGATCCCGGGTAAAACAACAAGTTTGGGTTGTGAGCTTGTAAAACAACTCGGCTGTAATCGAGGAGATTATAGTGTGGACCCAAGTGGATCTTGGGAGTGGACGTAGGTGTTGGATACACCGAACCACTATAAAATCTTTGTGTTTGCCGTGCTTCTATTGTCTCTATCTCTATCTCTATCTCATTGATTGTGCTTTATATTTGCATTGCATTTACTTTCATTCATCTTAAGCAAACAATTTTTTTTAGAGGTTAAATTTTTTAAAGAACCCAATTCACCCCCCCTCTTGGGTTGTCATCTGGGCCAACAATTGGTATCAGAGCAAGTGCTCATTAGATTTTGATCACACGATCAAGAGCTAAAGATCCAAATGGCAGCTCATGTTGGATCATTTGCCGAAGGTCATTCTACGAATAGACCTCCCTATTTAATGGTTCCAACTATTCATATTGGAAAGCAAGAATGAGGATATTCATTCAAGCTTCTGATTATGAATTGTGGGGTGTTATAATTAATGGACCTAGTACACCCACACACATTGTTGATGGCACTATTGTTCCTAAACCCGAAAGGGATTGGAATGATAATGATAGGAAAATGGCACAGCTCAATGCTAAGGCCATGAATGTCTTGTATTGCTCTTTAGATGCTAATGAATTTAATAGAATCTCTACATGTAATTCCGCAAAGGAGATTTGGGATAGATTAGAGGTTACCCATGAGGGTACCAATCAAGTTAAAGAATCTAAGATCAATATTCTAGTGCACAAATATGAATTATTTAGCATGGAACAAACTGAAACTATAGCATGCATGTACACTAGATTTACTGATATTGTAAATGGTTTGAAAAGTTTAGGCAAAACATATTCTAACTCTGAACTTGTTCGTAAAATTCTCAGGTCACTTCCAAGAACGTGGGAAGCGAAGGTGACAGCAATCCAAGAAGCAAAGGACCTCAATACCTTACCCTTAGAGGAGCTTCTAGGATCCCTAATGACCCATGAATTGACCATGAAGCAGCACATAGAAGAGGATGTGAAAAAGAAAAAGACCATAGCTCTTAAGGCTGCTGAAAGTGAGGAGAGCTGTAGTGAAAATGATGATGATGATGATGATACAGCTCTTCTAGCAAGAAAATTCAAAAAATTCATGAGGAGAAAGAAACCCTTCCACAAAAAGAAATTTGGAGCTAAGATGGAAGGAGAAAAAGAAAAAGATAAGGACAAGGACAAAGAGAAAGAGCCCTTGATTTGCTATGAATGTAAGAAACCGGGCATTATAGATATGATTGTCCTCAACTGAAAAAGACTTTTAAGAAGAAGAAGAAAGCCTATGTTGCAACCTGGAGTGATAGTGATGAATCTTCTTCAGAGGAAGATCAAAAGGAAGTTGCAAACATTTGCTTTATGGCAAACGACGACAGTGAGGTAAGTTCCGAAAATCCTTGTGATGACTTTGCTTTTGATGAATTGTTTGATGCTTTTAATGAACTTGTTGGTGATTTCAAAGTTTTGAAAAAGAAATATAAGTTTTTGAAAAAAAAATTTAACTTTCATTAAAGAAAAAGAAAATCTTAATAATGAAACTAAAGTGCTGAAATCTGAAAATGAAAATCTGTCAAAAGAAAAAGAATCAATTTCCAATGAAAATGATAAACTAAAGAAGGAAGTTGATAAATATAAAAATATTGTTGATAAATTCACTTATAGTTCTGAAAAACTTAATTTATTGTTAAGTAATCAAAGAGCTGTATATGATAAGGCTGGTTTAGGTTATAGACCTAACTTAAAGCAAAAATTTGTCAAAAACTTTTTTAGAAAGGAACAAAACAATGATAATGTTACATGTCATTACTGTAACAAGAAGGGACACAAAGTTTTTGAATGCAATTTTAAGAAAATTGACAAGAAGTTAAATAATAAAGGAAAGAAGATATGGGTTCCCAAAGGAACAGTCTTTTATGCTACTAACCATGAAGGACCCAAGAAGGCTTGGGTACCTAAATATAAGACTTAATTATTTTTGCAGGAGTGTCTTGCGGCCAAAAGATCAAAGCGAAAGTGGTATCTCGATAGCGGCTGCTCAAGGCACATGACGGGTGACAAGGATCAATTCATCACCCTTGAAAGCAAAAGAGGAGGAGTAGTTACATTTGGTGATAATGGCAAAGGCCAAATCTTGGGGTTTGGTAACATTCAAATAACTCCCTCCACATATATTGAAAATGTCTTATATGTTAATGGTTTGAAACACAATTTAATTAGCATTAGTCAATTATGTGATAAAGGTTTTAAAGTATCATTTGAATCTTCTATATGCACAGTTTCTAATCCCATTGATAATAGCATTGTTTTTATTGGAAATAGAAATGGCAATGTATACTTGATTGATTTAGACAATTTGTCTACTAGTAATCATTGCTTAGTTGCTAATAATGCTAATATGAATGAGATTGGTTGGTTGTGGCATCGTAGATTAGGTCATGCAAGCACACACCTTATTTCAAAATTAATTAGAATGGATTTAGTAAAAGGACTTCCACAACTAGATTTTGAAAATAATAAAATTTGTGATGCATGTCAATTTGGAAAACAAACTAGAAATTCTTTCAAAACTAAAAATATTGTTTCCACTTCTAGGCCTCTTGAACTACTTCACATGGATCTTTTTGGACCTACTAGAACCACAAGTCTAGGAGGAAAGAAATATGGTCTTGTGATTGTAGATGATTATTCTAGATACACTTGGGTATTATTTTTAGCTCATAAGGATGAGACCTTTCCATTATTTCTGAAATTCTTCAAGAAGGTCACAAATGAGAAAAACAACACCATAGTGTCTCTAAGAAGTGATCATGGCACTGAATTTGAAAATCATTTATTTGAAAACTTTTGCATAGAAAATGGCATTCATCATAATTTTTCTGCACCTAGAACACCGCAACAAAATGGAGTAGTTGAAAGGAAAAATAGAACCTTAGAAGACATGGCCCGTACCATGCTATGTGAAAGCAACCTACCAAAATACTTTTGGGCGGAAGCTATAAACACGGCATGCTACATTCTTAATAGAGCTCTAATTAGGCCAATCATTAAGAAAACACCTTATGAACTATGGAATAATAGAAAACCAAACATAAGTTATTTTCATGCATTTGGTTGTAAGTGTTTCATTCATAATAATGGCAAAGATAATCTAGGAAAATTTGATGCAAAATCTGATGAAGGCATTTTCTTAGGATATTCAACATCTAGTAAAGCCTATAGAGTATTTAACAAGAGAAACTTAATTGTAGAAGAATCTATTCATGTAATTTTTGATGAATCTTTAGCATCAAGTTCTGAAAAGATTGATGATGAGGAAGATACAAACATTCTAGAAAGAGATATTGAAAAATTGAATATAGATGTATCTTCGATCATGAACAAGAAGCTAAAGATAATGATTCTCCTAGTGTTGATGTTGTTGATGCAAATCATAATGATATAGATCTACCTAGAGATTGGAGATATGCCTATGGTCATCCAAGAGAATTAATTATAGGTGATCCATCTCAAGGAGTAAGAACTAGATCATCAATGAGAAACATCAATAATCATCTTGCATTTGTATCTCAAATTGAACCTAAAACTATTGAAGAAGCAGAAAAAGATAATAATTGGATGTTAGCTATGCAAGAAGAATTAAATCAATTTACTAGGAATAATGTTTGGACTCTTGTAGATAGACCTAAAGATCATTCTGTTATAGGATCAAAATGGGTATTTAGAAATAAATTAGACGAAAATGGCATAGTAATTAGAAACAAAGCTAGATTAGTTGCAAAAGGATATAATCAAGAAGAAGGAATTGATTTTGATGAAACTTTTGCACCTGTAGCTAGACTTGAAGCAATTAGATTATTACTTGCATTTGCATGTCATATGCATATCAATTTATTTCAAATGGATGTTAAAAGTGCATTTTTAAATGGATTTATAAATGAGGAAGTGTTTGTTGAACAACCACCTGGTTTTGAAGATCATGAATTTCCAAATCATGTTTTTAAATTACACAAAGCACTATATGGTTTGAAACAGGCACCTAGAGCTTGGTATGAAAGATTAAGTAAATTTTTAATTGAAAATGATTTTGTAAGAGGAAATGTTGATAAAACATTATTTTTGAAAAGAAAAGATAAAGATTTATTAGTAGTACAAATATATGTCGATGATATTGTATTCGGTGCTACTAACAACTTGTTATGTCAAGAATTTGCTAAGTTGATGCAGGGTGAGTTTGAAATGAGTATGATGGGAGAACTCAACTTCTTCCTAGGACTTCAAATCAAACAAAGCAAAGAAGGAATTTTCATCAATCAAGCCAAATACACAAAAGAACTGCTCAAGAAGTTTGGAATGGAGTCAATCAAGCCACTTGGAACTCCTATGAGTCCTTCGTGCAAATTGGACAAAGATGAAGATGGTAAGAAAGTAGATCAAAAACATTATAGAGGTATGATTGGATCTCTTCTTTACTTAACAGCTAGTAGACCAGATATTATGTTTGCAGTATGTTTATGTGCTAGATTTCAATCTGAACCTAAAGAATCTCACTTAATTGCTGTAAAAAGAATTTTAAGATATTTAAGTGGAACTAAAAATGTAGGTTTATGGTACTCTAGAGACTCAACTTTAAATTTAATTGCATATTCTGATTCTGACTATGCTGGATGTAAATTAGATAGAAAAAGCACAAGTGGTGCATGTCAGTTCTTAGGATGTAACTTAATCTCTTGGTTTAGCAAAAAGCAAAATTCGGTTGCATTATCTACTGCTGAAGCAGAGTATGTTGCAGCTGGAAGTTGCTGTGCTCAAATCCTTTGGATTAAGAGGCAACTTGAAGATTATGGCATAACCCTTGATAAAACACCAATTAGATGATAACACGAGTGCAATAAATTTGACTAAAAATCCAATTCAACATTCAAGAACAAAACACATTGAAATTAGATATCATTTCATAAGAGAACATGTAGCTAATAATGAAATCTGTCTTGAATATGTTAATACAGAGGAACAATTAGCTGACATATTTACAAAACCCTTGAATGAAGAGAGATTTTGTTATCTTAGAGGTGAATTAGGAATATGTGACCCTTTAGAGTGATTTTGAAACCCTAAGGAATGAGAATCTAGATTTCTATAAATTTCTTGAAAATCCTCTCACAATTTTAAGGACAAATTATCTAGTCATTTGAGCTATTTGATCCTTGATATTTCAAAGATTTTTTGAAATTTTTATTGAACTCTTTTTGACAAGTTTCAGTCATTTGAATCTCAATTATTTTTTTCTGAAACTGTCTTTGGAGTCGACACCTCAGAATGAGGAGTCGACACCTCTGACTGTGTCGCTCTCGGTCCTTGACCTTGGAGCCGACACCCGTATAAGTGGAGCCGACTCCAGTTCGAGCGCTGACTGTGTTAGCGATTTGGAGTCGACACCCGACTTTGCGGGAGTCGACACCTGGGATTCCAAAATTGATTTATTAGGGCAGAGTCGACACCTCATCATTTCATAACTTCTCAAATCCTAACCAAACTCCTCCAAAATTCTTCCAAAACTTCCCCACCTCTAATTCCATCCAAATCGAAACTTCCCAAAGATCTAATGGCACCCAAAAGGAGGGAATCAGTGATTGGAGCGCCGGTGACCACGGGAAAATGGTCCGCGCGTCGTCCCGCTCGTGAGCCGACTCCAAGCAGTGATTCGTCCACGGATTCAGACAACCCCAACACCTCTTCCACTCAGGTAGATACCTTAGCCGGGAGGGTTATCACAATGGGGAGAAAGATTGATTTTGACTATTTGAAACCGAGGGTTTCTCAATCGGTAGGCAATTAAAGGAAATGGGCTGGGATAAGCTCTGCTCTCTTGATGTTCCCACTTATCCAGCCTTAGTAAAAGAATTTTATTTTAATTTGGCTAGAGGTGATGGCGGTTTAGTTAGCTCAGTAAGAAATAAGAGGATTCACCTTACCTTTCAAAAGCTTGGAAACCTCTTAGCATCCCAATTACCGGTTTAGCAGCTGACATGCACAGTGATAGGTCAGCGGCTCTTTCAAGGATGTTAGGAAGGGAAGTGACAGAGTTTGAGGAGATAGAGCTAATCAATTACCTTGGAATTGAGATTATTACACAACATTTGCAGTAGAATTTGTTTCCGAAGACCGGTCGGTTTGAGTATGTCTCGGAGCGAGACATTGTTGTTATGGATAGTGTTTTGACTGGACAGCCAATCAACCTTGCAGCTATGATGATATTTTATATGGCGGAAGCTGGAGGGAAGAGAAGATCATCCCTACCGTATGGCATGGTGCTTACTATGGTTTTCAGAGCCAAGGGGTTGTAATTCAAGAGAATGAACCATCTAAGAACCTGAGGCACACCGACTACTATAGTTTGGCAACATTGCATCGGATGGGTTTTGCTAAAGTGAATGGACAGTGGGATAGGAAAGGACACCTTGGTGAGAGAGCCCCTGTGCCGAGAGTTTCTGAGCCTTGCGAGGCTGGACCATCAGTTAGGGTTCCTTCTCCACAGCCTAGGAGTCCCATTCCTGCTCCTGCACCTGCACATGTTAATGATCAACCATCCACTTCTTCAGCTGGATTCTCAGACCTTCAAATGGAGCAATTAAAAAGTTTGTTTGCTGCTCAGAAGGATGAGTTTGACAGTCAGTTCATGAATATAAAAGAATCACTTTATTCACTTGATGATCGGATTGCAAAGATTGAATCAACTCTCAACTCCTCTGCAGAATCTTTAAGTGGTGATTTGAAGAATATCTTTGAAGAACTTAAAGAGATTTGTGGAGATAGTGAAACTTATTCAAGGTGCAACGCCGAGCTTCAAGATAAAATCTCAACAGCTTGCACATTTGTTGATGAGAGACTTAAAGACTATGTTAAGCTTCAATGTGATGGAATGAAAAATATTGTAGATCATTTAACAAGAATAGTGAGGAAGAACTTTTGATGTAATGAATGTTTAATTTTGATGAAATGTAGTTTACATTTTGATGTAATGAAGTTTATGTGTTGATGTAATGAAGGCTATATTTTGATGAATGAGTATTTTTTGTAATACTTGACTTTTGTTGAAATGAAATTATCTTTTGATGCAATGAAAATTATCTTTTGATGCAATATGAAATATTCTTTACCTTTTTGTTGATTACAAAAAAGGGGAGAGAATTATGGTTGTATATGCATTAAGAGGGAGAAAGTTATATTGTTAATTGCATTAAAGGGGGAGTTATGTTGCATTAATTGTTTAATATGAAAAATCAAGTTATTAATTGATTAATATGAAAACATTAATGAAGTTAATTGATTAATATGATATTGAGTTATTTAATTGATGTGGATTAATAATCAAATTGATTTGACTATGCATAAAGAAATCTTAAGTACCAAATATGTAAAGTAAGAGGAAGAATAATTTGAACTTCATAGGGGGAGCTACCTTATTCAGGGGGAGCTTACTCGTGAAGATCACTTCCTTGATAATTTTTTAATTTAAGAATTCTATGCATATACTCAATGTTTTTATAATCATCAAAAAGGGGGAGATTGTTGATCCATTTATTGATTTTGATGATTAATAAAGGAATTGAGTATATTTATTTGATTACTAATGGATTTTATAAGTGTTTCAGGACTTAAATTTATTTGATCAATTTAAAGGAATTAAGAAAATTTTGAATCAAATACAAATCAGAGATTTCAAAGTTTCAGAGCTTGGAGTCGACACCTAGAAAACTGGAGCCGACCCCATGGCCAATTCAATTTTAATCTGATTTTTGATACAATCCGGAGTCGACACCTAGAGTTTCGGAGTCGACACTTACAGTGTCTGGAGCCGACTCCGATGCGGGGACAGAACGCTTATTTTTTGAGCATCCTGGAGCCGACACCTACAGTTTCGGGAGCCGACACCTGACGATGGCGAGCCGACACTTACTTTTTCGGAGCCGACTCCTCAACGAACTCGAAATTTCTATTTTTGGTAAAACGATCTGGAGCCGACACCTGAAAAGTTGGAGCCGACTCCAACCTGACTGGGACGAAAATTTAAAATGCCAGATCAGCTCTAACGGTAATATTTCCTTTTTACCTAATTTCTAACGGATATATTTTGTTTCCAGGTACACTCCAACGGCTAGTTTCATCCCAAAAATGGATTGAAGAAAATCTATAAAAAGGGGAAAAACACCCGTTTGAAAAAGAGAAAAGAGAACGAAAAAGAGAAAATTTCAAATCAAAAATCCGAGAAACCCTGAGCCTGAAATCCAAGAGAAAAGCCTTCAAACTCAAATCCTTCCACTCCAAAAAGCTCAAAGAGGAATCCAAGGCGCAAATCAAAAATCGGTGGATTTCCCAAATTGAAGTAAAAGCTCTGTTTCTTCCATTTCCAATCTTCTCAACTGCAACGACTGTGAGGGATTAAAGCTGAGGCTTGATTCATCATTCCAAAGGAGAAGAGGAAAAGAAGAAAAGAAGAAAAGCTCAAAGCCAAACAACTTCAAATCAGGCTTTTCTAAACTTGTTTACTTATTTTTGAATATTTGCTCATTGAGGAGCTGTGTATCTTTGAAAAACTATATTCTTTTTGTTTGTGCCTAGTTCAATCAAAGGGATTGAACTAGTGGAGGTTGTATACCTCGGGTCAAGCTAGATTAGCTTGAGTTTAGGGTTGTGTGCTGGTGAGCCCGAAAAACCGGCTGGGTTCGTTGTGATCCCGGGTAAAACAACAAGTTTGGGTTGTGAGCTTGTAAAACAACTCGGCTGTAATCGAGGAGATTATAGTGTGGACCCAAGTGGATCTTGGGAGTGGACGTAGGTGTTGGATACACCGAACCACTATAAAATCTTTGTGTTTGCCGTGCTTCTATTGTCTCTATCTCTATCTCTATCTCATTGATTGTGCTTTATATTTGCATTGCATTTACTTTCATTCATCTTAAGCAAACAATTTTTATTTAGAGGTTAAATTTTTTAAAGAACCCAATTCACCCCCCCCCCCCCTCTTGGGTTGTCATCTGGCCAATAGTCTTTTTCGGCTTCCTCGATAGTTTAGGTTCTATATGAGACACAAATGCAAGATTATTGATATTTCTCATTGATGATCTAGTTCTTACACCTTGAGATAGATCACCTATAATCAATTCCTTGGGATGACCATAAGCATATCTTCAATCTCTAGGTAGATCTACATCATTACGAGTAGTATCAATAACATCATCCTTAGGTGAATCATCATCCTTAGCCTCAGGTTCATGATTTGAAGATACATCTATATTAATTTTTTAATATCTCTTTCAAGCAATTTGTATCTTCCTCATCATCAATCTTTTCAGAACTTGATGCTAAAGACTCATCAAAAACTACATGAATTGACTCTTCTATAATTAAATACTTCTTATTAAATACACTATAAGCTTTACTAAAAGTGGAATATCCTAACAATATATCTTTATCAGATTTTGCATCAAACTTTCCAAGATTGTCTTTACCATTATTATGAATGAAATATCGACAACCAAATGCATGAAAGTAACTAATGTTATGTTTCCTATTATGCCATAATTCATAGGGAGTTTTCTTAAGAATTGGTTTAATTAAGGCTCTATTTAGGATGTAACATGCCATGTTTATAGCTTCCGCCCAGAAATACTTCGGGAGTTGGCTTTCACATAGCATGGTACGGACCATGTCTTCTAGAGTCATATTCTTCATTTCTACAACTTCATTTTGTTGAGGTGTTCTAGGTGCAGAAAAGTTATGATGACTTTTATTTTCAATGCAAAAATTTTTAAATAAATAATTTTCAAATTCAGTTCCATTATCACTTCTAAGAGACACTATCGTGTTGTTTTTCTCATTTGTGACTTTCTTGAAGAATTTTAAAAATATAAAGAAAGTCTCATCTTTGTGAGCTAAAAATAATACCCAAGTGAATCTAGAATAATCATCTACTATCACAAGACCATATTTCTTTCCTCCTAGACTAGTGGTTCTAGTAGGTCCAAAAAGGTCCATATGAAGTAGCTCTAGTGGCCTAGTAGTAGAAACAATATTTTTAGATTTGAAAGAATTTCTAGTTTGTTTTCCAAATTGACATGCATCACAAATTCTATTGTTTTCAAAATATAGTTTTGGAAGTCCTTTAACTAAATCCATTCTAATCAATTTTGAAATTAAGTGTGTGCTTGCATGACCTAGTGTACGATGCCATAGCCATCCAATCTCATTTACCTTAGCATTATCAGCAATTAAGCAATGATTACTAGTAGACAAATTATCTAAATCAATTAAGTATACATTGCCATTTCTATTTCCAATAAATATAATGCTATTGTCAATGGGATTTGATACAGTGCAAATAGAAGTTTCAAAAGAAACTTTGAAACCTTTATCACACAGTTGGCTAATGCTAATCAAATTATGCTTTAATCCATCTACATAAAACATTTTAATAAAAGTGAAGGGAGTGATTTGAATTTTACCAAAGCCCATAATTTGGCCTTTGCCATTATCTCAAAAGTTACAACTCCTCTTCTTTTGATTTCAAGGGTGATGAATTGCTCCTTGTCATCCATCATGTGTCTTGAGCAGCCACTATCAAGATACCATTTCCTTTTTGATCCTTTGGCCGCAAGACACTCCTGCAAGACAATCAAATTTTATATTTAGGTACCCAAGCCTTCTTGGGTCCTTCATGGTTAGTAGAAAATAAAGATTGTTCCTTTTGGAACCCATATTTTTTTGCCTTTGTGATTTAAATTCTTATGAGATATTTGAAATTACATTCATAAGATTTATGTCCCTTTTTGTTACAATGATAACATGAAATATCATCCTTGATTGTTTCTTTATAAAGAAATTGTTGACATATTTTTGTTTCATATGTGATCTATATCCTAAACCAGCTTTATCAAAAATAGCTCTTTGGTTGTTTAAAAGTAGATTAAGTTTTTCTGAGCTATTTATAAATCTATCAACAATATTCTTATACTTATCAACTTCTTTCTTCAAATTAAGATTTTCATTAGAAATTGATTCTTTTTCCTTTAGAATTTCTTCTTTTTCAGATTTTAGATTTTTGATTTCAAGAATTAGTTCATTTTTCATTTTGAGAAGATCTAAGTTTTCAGTTTTTAAAGATTTGTTCTTGGTTCTCAAAATCTTGAAATCACTAACTAATTCATTAAAAGCGTCATACAATTCATCAAAAGTAAAATCACCATTGGGGGTTTCAGAATTTACCTCATTATCGTCATTCTCCATGAAGCAAGTGTTGACAACATCTTTTTGTTCTTCTTCAGATGAATATTCTTCGCTATTTCTCCAAGTTGCAACATAAGCTTTCTTCTTCTTCTTGTATCCCTTCTTTAATTAAAGACATTCTGATCTAAAATATCTCGGTTTCTTACATTCATAACATATTAAGGGATCCTTTTCTTGTCCTTTTTTTTTTCTCTTTCTCCTTCCATTTTTATTCCAGACTTTCTTTGTGGAAGGGTCTCCTTCTTTGCATGAATTTTTTGAATTTTTTAGCAAGGAGAGCTGTCTCATCATCTCCTTCATCATCTTCACTGCTGCTCTTTTTACTTTCAGTAGCCTTAAGTGCAATTGTTCTTTTCTTTTTCACCTCTTCCTCTTGATGTTGTTTCATTGTTAGCTCATGGGTCATTAGGGATCCAAGTAGCTCCTTCAAAGGTAGAATGTTCAAGTTTTTGGCTTCTTGGATTGCTGTCACTTTGGCTTCCCATGATCTTGGAAGAGACCTAAGAATTTTTGCACTAATTCAGATTTAGTATAAGTCTTACCAAGACTTTTCAAACCATTTACAATATCAGTGAATCTAGTGTACATGCATGTGATTGATTCATTTTGTTCCATGCTGAAAAGTTTATATTTGTGCACTAGAATATTAATTTTGATTCTTTAACTTGGTTGGTACCCTCATTAGTAACTTCCAACCTATCCCATATTTCTTTGGCTGAAATGCAAGTAGATATTCGATTGAATTCATTTGCATCCAAAGAACAGTATAAGGCATTCATGGCTTTGGCATTAAGCTGAGCCATTTTCTTATCATTCTCATTACAATCCCTTTCGGGCTTAGGAACGATAGATCCATCTACTATATATGTGGGAGTGCTAGGACCATTAATAATGACACTCCATAATTCATAATCTAAAGCTTGAATAAAAATTCTCATTATGGCTTTCCAATAAGAATAATTTGTGCCACTAAACAAAGGAGGTTGATTTGTGGATTGACCTTCAGAAAAGATGATCCAGCTTGAGCTGCCATTTGGATCTTTAGCTCTTGATTGTTAAATCAAGCCAAAATGAGCACAAGCTCTTATACCAATTGTTAGCCCATATGGCAACCCAAGAGGAGGGTGAATTGGGTTCTTTTTAAAATTTAACAATTTAAAATCAATTTCACAAAGTTAATGTGCACAAGTGAAGTGATGCAATAATGTAAAGCACAATATAGAAGAAGATAGAGAGAGAGACAAATAATCATGACAAACACGAGATTTATAGTGGTTCGGTGTTACCCACACCTACGTCCACTCTCAAGCAACTCTTGGGTCCACACTATAATCACTCTGATTATAGCTGAGTTGTTTTGCAAGATCACAACTCGAACTTGTTGTTTTACACGGGGTCACAATGAACCCAGCTGGTTTTCACGGGTTCACCAGCACACAACCCAACGTAAACTATTTAGCTTACCCCGAGGTTAACTACCTCAACTAATTCAATCCCCTGATTGAATTAAACAACAAACAATTCAAGTTTAAGTTTACAGCAATTTAAAAGCTCCTCAAATAAGCAAATATGCAATGTAAATAAAACAAAATTAGAAAAGTCTGATTTGGAGCGATTTGAAGTTGTGCTTTTCTTCTTTTCCTCTTCTCTTCTGGATCGGCTAACAAGATTTGAACTTTGATTCTTGAATGAAGCTTGTTGAAAAGAAGTTAAAAATTTAGGGCTCTTTCTCTTTTCCTTCAAAATTATGGAAATCCTTCTGATTTGATCTTGAAACGCCTTTGGATTTCTCTTCTATCTTTCTTCTATTGATGGCCTTGAGCATAGCGATTTCCTCTTTGATTTCTCTCTTTTTCTTTCTCTCTATTTCAGTCCTTTGTTTTTTGAAACAAACGACGCCCTTTTATAATCTTCCTTAATCCAAGATTAGGTGAAAAATAGCCGTTGAAATGTACTTGGATTGCTTCCTCACGCAAAGAAATAGATCCATTAGGGGTTAGGTGAAGAAATGTTATCGTTGGAATCCGTTCTGACAGATTTCAAAAATCATTCCTGACAGGTTGGAGTCGGCTCCAACTTTTAAGGTGTCGGCTCCAAGTCGGGTTTCCAAAAATAGTAACAAAACATCTGTTGGGGAGTCAGCTCCGATAAACTGTGGTGTCGGCTCGACGCGATCTAGAGTCGGCTCTAAGTTTCAAGGGTGTCGACTCTAACATTGTCCCGAAAATACACTCTCTGTTCTCAGATTAGAGTCGGCTCTAACATTTTCAGGTGTCGGCTCCAAAATTCAGGTGTCGACTCTAAAATTCCAGGTGTCGGCTCCGAAAACTAACTCAGAAAATAATTCTCTGTATCTCAGGTTAGAGTCGGCTCTAGCTTTCCATGTGTCGACTCTAAACCGTGCCAAAAATGTTAAACTATTCTGATACGCTCTGGAGTCGGCTCCAAACACGATGGGTGTCGGCTCCAAGATCTGAACTTTAACAAATATCAATAGAAACTGATTCAAACTGATTTTTACATAACTTTTGAATAATTTAACCTTTTTAAATTTCTAAAACACTTGTTAATTTCATTAGTAACATAAGAAATATACTCATGGCTTTGTTAATCATCAAAATCAATAAGTGGATCAACAAAAACTATGAATTCATTGCCCTGATTCATAGATCATGAGTTGCATATAAGAACAAGGATTCCAAGCAGAGAATAGTACTGGATCTCTTCCTTCTTGGTGGTGTAGTTGGAATCATGGCCGATTTGGTAGCCTTCCCCCAGCACGGAGACGTTAAAGAAATGGGGAAGGGCCAATATTTTTTTATTACCCTTCAAATTTTAAATAATACCAAAATGCCATAATTTTAAAAAGCAAATTTAACTTTTTATTTAGTATCTTAACAATGTTAAGAAATGGGCAAGTGGAATAAGTTTTTATGTAACAAAGTAGGAGTTCTGAGTTTTTTTTTTTTTTACTAAATTACAATCTTCGAACCTAGGAGCCTATGTCATTTTAATTTCTAAATTTTAAAAAATTGCATAAGTAATCTTATTTTTTTTACTTTAATTTTTAATGTTAAACAGAAAAGACATCGTTAAATCCTATCCCATACGGTAGCACGTATAGTAATCAAATGATAAAATTAAATTTATAATTTATAATTAATGATTAATTAATATTTTTTTCAAAAAACTCAAAATTCTTTTCCCCTGCTTCTACACCCCCTCCCTTCCTTGTTTCTATTAAAAAGTTCGAGAGCGGGGGTAGGGGGGGGGGGGGGGATGAAGGGCCACCGCGGTAGGTGAAAAGATAAGAAAAGAAGAAGATTATTTTTTTAATTATTTAATATTAAATTAATAGATTAACATATTAATTATAAATTTTAATTTTAATTTTATCATTTAAATGTCATGTGTGTTGCCATTTAGGATAAAAATTAAATGATAAAAATTAAATGATGTATTTTCTGTTTAATGGTAAAGATCAAAATGAAACAAAAATGAAAGTTTAGAATCATTTTTATAACTTTTTAAATTTATCAAACCAAAATGACACGGTCCCTAATTTCAAAGGTCAATAATGTAGTTTAACCTTTTTTTTTTAATTTTTCAAGATAAATATACAAATCAATTGAATCTGAGAAGTTTTGCAGTAATTTATATAATTTAAAATTTAAAAATATTCCTATAAAATAATTTTTGATAAAAATATACTTTCAATCCTTAAATTTTTCACTCAAAATTTATTTTAATTTTCAAACTTTTAGTTATTATAATTTAATACTCAAGTTTTAAAAATATTATATTTTTGACATTTCACCATATAAATTAATTAAAATTGATAAAATATTTGATATATCACACTATAAACCAATTCATATATTTTTATTAAGATGACATGCTAGCTATTTTATTAATTTTAATTAAATTTATATACAAAATATAATATTCTAAAAATACGAGGAGCTAAATTGATAATTAAAATTTTAAGGGTTACAGTAAATTTTGATCGAAAGCTGGGGATCAAAAGTATATTTCATCCTTTATCTTTTTTCCACATCAATATCATCCAAACTAACTTTGCATCATGATATTTTTTTTTTTGGTACGCTAATATTTAATTTAGCCATCTTTCCATGCTAGCTTATGGTTGCTTTGGCTAAACCTCGCATGTATGCTGTTGAGATTGAGCAAAGCAGTGTTTTGAATATTGGACCGAACCGGCTAGTCGAATCGATCTAATCAAAAATCGGTTATCACTCTGATTTAATTTTATTATTAAAATTAATTTTTATATGATCTAATAAAAATTAAAAAAATTTATTTAACGTATCAAACCAATTAAATCCGATTTTTAAATTTTTTTATTTTTTATTTAAATTAATATTAATATTTTATTATTTTTATATTATTAAATTAAAAATTATTATAATATTATTTGGTTCGATCAAAACTGTTTATTTGACTGATTTATAATTCAAATGTTAAGCTACTTCGTTATTTGATACGAATTTTTAAATATTATGCAAAAGCTTCCAAGATTTGGCACGCTTCCTTGGTCCGGTGGGTCCCGTTAGATGTCTTCTTCCGATTATTCCATCAGGACAGATGTTTGCTTCCGAGTGGGGAAAGGGGGAACCGGTCGACGTTGCTCATTCCCCAGTCGGCCGAGATGGTCCTCCGGATATTCAAGCGTCGCTCCCGGTGGGTTGATCGGTTTCTTTATTTGCCGTCCCAGGTGTCGCCCATTCCGAAGCCCCGGGCCGCGCATGCCGATGGACGAAGAAGACAGGCATCATTCATGCGGAGGTCACCATGCGCCAATTGACTCGGGGGACCACGCCATTATGGGTTCCATCGCCAGTTTGATTACTCTCAATTATCCCAGGGGTTTCAGGCCTTTTGATTTCTGAAGCATCACATCCTGATTCCAGCGTTCGGAAAGATTGCCTTTGGAATTAAGGTCATTGGCTGGGAGAAAAACTAAGAATGAAATTTTTTTTTCAACCTTATCTGCTGATGTTTTGTTAATGTGAAGCCAAGATTTACGTCAAGGCTAAACACATAAAGATAGTATTTAATAGCTCAAAAGTTATTCCTGAATAAATGTACAACATAGCATTATCCGGGGATAGCTAAAGGAATAAGCATCTTTTTAAAATTACAAGTGTGCCGTCAAGGGATAGTTCAAGGGATGAATTATCCTCTCTGATTAAACTATTTCAGACCTATTTTCTTTTGCTATAGCATTTGGAAATAAGAAAGGATATCCCCTGAATATCTTCTCTTATCCCCAATATCAAAAAGTGAACAAATATCTAATAAGGAAGGTGATATTTATTTTTGAAAAAACAAACCTTTTAATGGAGTTATGGGATGCATACAACGTCACCGTTATGGACATCTGTGGTCATAAATTGATCATCTTTAGAATAAATGGTTCGTTGTGAATTGACATATATTAATTTTCTTTCTCTTTGTTATTAATAATACAGATAGAATATATATTTTTGAAACATATGTTAATGAATAATAATATTATTTAATGATCAATACCAATGAGAGTGAGAGGATCTTTATATGTACCGTCTAGGTACCCATGGAGCTTGTTTGGATGAGCAAATATTATTTCATTAATTTTATTTACTACAACTTAAGAAATAATGAAATATTTTATTTCTTTATTTTAATTAGAATTATTTAATATTTTATTATTTATGATAATGAGTTGAACTATACATCATTAATTATTTCGAAATAGTAAAGAAATATTGCGTGCAATTAATTAATTCCTGAATATATTTTGCCTTCATACATACATATGCTATCTCTTCTATATATAATAGCAAATGTATTGATCAAATAAATAAATAAATAATTATGAGACACTATCGTATTGCAAACAAATATATATCTTATTTAGTTTGCAAATCTGAAAATATTTAACAGTATGACATGTGAATAAGAGTCAGCCTACTTGGAATATTTAGATGGTATATATGGTCTCAAAGTGTGAGGGCTTCTGTCACTGACAGTGAAAGAAAGAAAACCTCAAGGTTGTTGCTTTTAAGCAGCCATCCAAGTTGCAGCCACCAAGAGGCATTGGATAACCCATTGAAAAATCATGACACAGGGAAACAATTGAAACAAGTAACAGCTGCAACCCAGACCCACCCCATGTAGCAAAGCATGAAACCTTGCAACCACGCAACAAGTAGGACCTGCCACAATTAAGCAATCCATGAAGAAGAAATTAACGACGTTTATAAGATCGCTTCCGCACACAAGCAAGTTCCATCACAAAATCTATGACAGCAAGTAATGAAAGCTCTTGCTAATAGCTAGCAGTAAGTCTTAATTGGCACATCCCATGAACAAGGATGAACTGCTTCTTGCTCTCTTCTTCCATCTCTACCTACTTCTTCTCTCTTTGCTCTTTCTGCTTGTGGTGATTGCTACTTGGTTCAAATATATAAAAAGGAAACAAGCAGATGTTTCAGTCCATTAATAGTCATTAATCATCTTTCTTTTTCTCATTTGGAATCAGGGATGCCAAGTTGTAGGAGAACCATATTATCTTGTGCTGGTAGAAAAATAGAGAAATACTGTCTCTATCTTTACAAGAGAAAAAAAAAGGACAGATTCGCCAAACTCATGAGAGGTGGAGAAGCAGTCCAAAGAGTCAGCATTGCAATTATGGAGATAGTGATATAATTATGATAAAATTTTAGTTATAAGTCAGCATTGCAACTATAGAGAGATAGGGATATAACTATGATGAAATTTTAGTTATAAGTCAGCATTGAAACTTACCATGGTTTCTCCGTTGCTTTTCTACTTTTGTAATGCCAATTGTGATTCCCAAATGTAGTTTTGGATAAAAATAAAGTATTATATGCTTATAATTCAAGTTTACTTGCTACTTATTAACTTTCACTCGAATTTCTAAGTCATATGGTTTTGATCCGCTAAAAGTTAATTAAGCCAGTAGATGAGCTTGAAGCATTACAAAAAATATCAGAGTCAACCCTATTGTGCGAAAGTTAGTATAAAAAAAGAAAGAGCTAATGATATTGAAGTCCCGCTTGTTGAGTAAAAACTGTATGTTACAACATTATCATTCGGCACAATTTTCTTTATTAACTCTACCACTATATCAAAATCCTTTTCTGATAAATAATGTTCTGCCTTAATATTCAACAACCGAGATATCACAAACAATTGTTCTCACACCCAGAATAGAATTCTCGATTTGCAGCATACAAACATGTCATAAAACTATTATGCTTTCGGATTTGGTTCTTTAATAAATAAATTTTGATTGAATTTATTACCCACTGCATTTATCACCATTTTTTCATATAAATTTAAATTCATAAATGGTTTGTCATCAATATTTGCTACTTGATTGATTGTCTCAGCAATCGTTCCTCTGTTTCACCATGACAGTTTCAAACTTCGTATCCAGCCACAAACCCCTTTCTACATAGATGCTCTTCGTTGTTTCAACATCTCTATAAGCTTTGTTTTAACACTTATATAAATTATAGGGGCACCTAATCTTTGGACAATCCATCCAATATGGTTGGCTACAAGCAAATGCAATAAATTCCTCTAATCCATTAAGAAAATCAAGATTAAGCAAGCCATCTTTTAACCTTGCATACATCTACTAGCGATCTCTGCTTATTTTTTGATGACTTGTACGAACCCAACTTTTGTTTTATGATTTAAACAAGCCAGTTGATGTAAAAGCAACTTTAAATTATCTTTAATTATCTATTATACTTTTTATTCCTACAGAAATATAAATTTTAAATATTTTTATAAATATTTAGACAACAAAGGGGAAAAGCTTGTCAGGCATAGATGCATATCTACCATTGCCCATTTTGACCAAAAAAAAAGTATTAAGTCATAATGAATAGATGGAAAATGAACAAAAGTGATGTAGCTGATCGAGCCACGTTACGATTAACAGACATAACTGACGGACAGAGCCGAAAACAACAATGATAACCATTGGCTTGGTACCGATGTGTCACTCCTAGAGACGGCACCGATACAAGCATTGGCCTCATTGTCAGCCCCAGCACCGATGCCAGCATCGGCCTCAGCTCTAACACCCACTATAAGAAAAGAGCGGAATAACAATGGAATTTAGTGATAGATCTACATTCATAGCAAATAGCTTCGGATCAACGATGGATCAGCTAGTGAAGTAATAAAAAATTATTATTTTAACGATGGATAATTTTTGTCGCTAATAAAAAATTTTAGCATCAAATTAGCAGAGAAAATTTTTGTCACTAACTTTAGCAACGAAAAATTTTCGTCACTAAGTTTTATTTCCATTTACCCTGGTTTTAGCGACGAAAATTTTCTGTTGCTAAGTTTAATTTTTTTTACCCTTATTTTAGTGATAGAATATTTCCGTCGCTAAGTTTAAATTTTTTATCCTGATTTTAGCGATAAAAATTTTTTGTCGCTAATATTAGCAATGGATTAGCGACGAAAAGTTTTCGTCCCTAAGTTTTTATCCTAGTTTAGCAACAAAAATTTTTTGTCACTAAGTTTAATTTTTTTTACCCTGATTTTAGCGAAAGAATATTTTCGCCTCTAAGTTTATTTTTTTAATCCTGATTTTGGCAACAAAAATTTTTCGTCACTAAGTTTTTTTTTCTTTGATTTTAGCGATGAAAATTTTCTGTAGCTAAGATTTTTTTTAACCCTGGTCATAGCAACAAAAATGTTCCATCGCTAAGTTTCGTTTCTTTCTATCCTGATTTTAGCGACAAAAATTTTTTGCCGCTATGTTTCATATTTTACCTTGATTTTAGCAATGAAAATTTTTCATTGCTAATTAAGCTTTTTACCCTAAAACCATCGCTGCTAAGTTTTTTTACCCTAAAACTGCCGCTCCCACGATCTTTCCAGAGCCCTTCTCCTGACCCGCTCAAGAAACCCTATTCTGGCTCTATCTTCAGTGGGAGGTAGGCCATCGAACGCCGACCCTTTATCCTAAGTGCTCTTCTTTTGCTAGTAAAGCTCTACATCTTTGCTCACTTCTTCTTCTTGTTTTCTTGTATTTTCATAAATCAAAAATTAAATCTAGCTATTGCTTGACTGTGTTTTAGAATTTTCGTTCATGGGTTCCACCAGTTGTCATGCTTCCAAGAAATGATCGGGTTCGAAAGTGAAATCCTAAAATACTACGAAATGTAATAACCCATCCCTTTCAATGGTCCTAATTTTATTACTATCGTTTGACTAATTAACAAGTGATAACATCCCCCCCTTAAATGTTGAACGCCTACTTGATGGGAGCAGGTGAAGTGATTTGAGTATAAATAGGGAACCCTTCCTAAGGCTTTCAACAAGGTTATCGAAAGAAAAACCAAAATAAGCGGAGGCATTGAGTCCCTGATCAAGAGCACATCCTGAGGGCATATACCATCAGAGTGCGATGGCTCATTGATTGGAAGAACTCAATCAAGATCCATTGAGAGGAGGAAGATCAATCAAGATCCATCGAGAGGAGGAGGAAGATCAAGATCCCTAGAGAGAAGGAAGATCAAGATCCCGTGCAGCTGATTCAAGGAAGATCGAATTCCTTACCCTCATCGGAAAGAAAATTAATAATAATGGCTGGAGGTATTTATCGATCTTAACTTGCATGATAAATATATTGATACCGTATTTCTATATATTTGATATCGTGATCAATATATTTAAATTAAGTCTTACATTTGGTATCAGAGCAATTTAAACCTCTGCCTTATTTTATGAGTGTTTCCATCAAAGTTTCTCTTTTCAAGCAATTTATGCCGCGTATTTTCATTTTCAGTTTTTCGGATCTCAGGTTTCGATTTTTGCTCAGTTCTGATTTTTGTTCACGGAATTGAGCAGAACCATTAAACCTATCTCAGATTCCAATTTTTTGCGGAAACAAAACGTGGCCTCTTCCTTTTCTCTTCCTGATATTAAAGAAATAGCATTAAAGAAAGGAAGAGAAAAGAAACGTAGCATTAAAGAAAAGAAAAAGTAAAGAAAGGAAACGCAGCGGAAATGTGGCTTCCTAACCACATGCGGTGACATATTAAAAGGAAAGAAAACATGGCCTATTTCGCTTATGATCTTTCCGTTCTCTCACGGGATTTAAAATATGGATTGGTTAAATTTTAAATGCATTTATTATCTGTTTAATATTTTATTAAATCATGTGACATGATTTATTTTTATCATTTGTTTCTTAAGTTTAAATTTTTGTATTAAAATATGCCTCCTGAGTCTCTATGCCTACGGTGTTTTGCATAGACTGGCCCAAGGGAATAATGAGCTACGGCCGGACGTGTTTTAATTAACAAAAATTTTTCTTAAGATGATAATTTTAAAATTTATTAAATAGATAATTAAAATGTTGTCTTCTGTTCTGCATACTAGATTTATTCTATGCATGAATTTGGTGGTAGTGTGAAAATCACAGTGCAAATCCTTTCAAGGTCTGATTGGTCAGTTGGTGTCTAGAAAGGTAAAGAGATTGTGGTTACTTAATTGGTTCCGTTGACTGACCTAAGGAAAGCAACGGGGGACCCCCACTTCTCTTTCACTGGCCTGGCCAATTTGACTAACTCAGATCTTGATTTGGAAATGTTACGTTGATTAAGATCACTACCTAATAATCATGCTAAATTGGTTAATCTATATGCATATAATGGAATTCAGTGTCATGTGATCAATATGATTTTGATTAATTGAGGAGTAGCCACAGCATCTTTGATTAATCAAAATTATATATTGAGTTGCAAAGATCACATAAGGTTAGATGACATTAATTGTGAATAATTATTAATGTAATGAATCTTATCCCACAGGAATTTTTATTGCACTAATATAATTAATTAGGATGCGATAACAAATTATTTTCTTAATTACCACAGGAATTAAGAAAGGAATATAATTTGTTAGTCACATCATTAAGTTAATGAGTCTATTTGAGTATAATAACTTAGCCCACAGGTAGTTATTATGTTATTGATTCATGTTATTGCATGTTTACATTGGTAAAACATGACATCAAGTTATATGCCTCAAATTCAATTACATGAACATGATTTTATTTTTTGCAGCTATTTTGCCTGTTAATATTTCTGATATGAAATGTGACGTTCCCGATTTAAGTGGTGATAATTATAAATTATGGAAGGAGAGAATTCTTCTTCAATTAGGGTGCATGGATATTGACTATGCTATCAGGAAGGATGAACCACATTCAGTTACATCTACTAGCACTCAGGCTGAGATTGCTGCGTATGAACGATGGGAACGGTCCAATCGCCTCAGTATGATGTTCATACGTACTAAAATTTTGCTAGTATACGTGGTTCAATTCCTGAGTGCAAAAATGTCAAGGAACTTCTGAAGGCTATTGATGCACAATTTGAGTCTTCAGATAAGGCACTGGCTAGCACCCTAATGACAAAATTATCATCAATGAAGCTCACTACGGTTGGAGGTGTGCGTGAGCACATCATGAAGATGAGGGACATTGCGGCTCAGTTGAAATCCCTAGAGGTTGAGATGTCAGAATCTTTCTTGGTGCACTTTATTTTGAGCTCACTCCCACAGCAGTATAGTCCCTTCAAAATATCTTACAACACACATAAGGACAAATGGTCAATTAATGAACTTCTGACCATGTGTGTTCAAGAGGAAGGGAGGCTGATTTTAGAAATGGGAGAAAGTGCACATTTAGTCACTCAGAGAAAGACTAAAGCTCCCAAAGCCAAACGCAAAGGAAAGGGTAAAGTATCCATCCATACAGAAGACAAGAAGGAGTCCAAGTGCTTCTTTTGCAAGAAGAAAGGGCATATAAAGAAAGATTGTCTCAAATTCAAAGCTTGGCTTGACAAGAAAGGTACTCTAACCTCATTCGTATGTCATGAATCCAATTTGGTTATATGTCATAACACATGGTGGATTGATTCTGGTTCTACAATCCATGTTTCAAATACCTTGCAGGGTTTTCTAAATCAAAGGAAACCATTGGGAAGTGAACAAAGCATCTATTCAGGAAACAAGATGGGTTCACATGTGGAAGCAATTGGAACGTGCAGACTTATTTTACATTCTGGTTTTGTTTTGGATTTGGAAAAGACATTTTATATTCCAAGTTTCTCTAGAAATTTGATTTCAGTGTCAAGGCTTGTACCAGCAGGATACTCCTTTAATTTTAATAAAAGCTCTGTTGATTTATTTTATAAATCTAAGCTTATTGGGAATGGTACATTGTCAGACAATCTTTTCTAAATTAATTTGAAAAATAATACCACCTATAATGTGATGCACGCCCAAACTGGTATGAAAAGATGTGTTATAAATGAGAATTCCTCTATTTTGTGGCATCGGAGATTAGGTCATATCTCCATTGAGAGAATTAAAAGATTAGTAAAAGATGGAGTACTTGATACTCTTGATTTTACTGATTTTGGCACTTGTGTGGACTGCATAAAGGGAAAGCAAACCAACAAGTCCAAGAAAGATGCCAAGAGAAGTTCGGAAATACTGGAGATCATACATACGGATATCTGTAGCCCAGATATGGATTCGTATGGTCAGAGATACTTCATCTCATTTATTGATGACTATTCACGATATATGTATCTCTACCTACTTCATAATAAGAACGAAGCATTAGATGCCTTTAAGGTATTTAAGGCAGAAGTAGAGAAACAATGCGGCAAGCAAATTAAAATCGTGAGGTCAGATAGAGGTGGAGAATATTATGGTAGATACACTGAGAATGGACAAGCACCTGGTCCGTTTGCTCGGTTTCTTGAAGAAAATGGAATTGTTGCACAATACACCATGCCAGGGTCTCCTGACCAAAACGGTGTAGCTGAAAGGAGAAACCGGACATTATTGGACATGGTAAGGAGCATGATTGTCAGCTCTAACTTACCTAAATCCTTGTGGACTGAAGCTCTTAAAACTGCTGCGTATATATTGAATCGGGTTCCAACCAAGGCTGTTTCCAAAACGCCATTTGAGTTATTTAAAGGTTGGAAACCAAGTTTGCAACATATACGTGTTTGGGGATGCCCATCTGAAGTAAGAGTCTATAATCCACAAGAAAAGAAACTAGACCCAAGGACTATTAGTGGATACTTTATTGGATATGCTGAGAAGTCCAAGGGTTATAGATTTTATTGTCCATCTCACAGCACTAGGATTGTGGAATCAAGAAATGCAAAATTTCTTGAGAATGACTTGATCAGTGGGAGTGATCAATCTCAGTATTTGGCTTCTTCTGAGAAAGATCATTCAGTTATTCCAGCTTCCACTTCAAGTGAGGGATTGGTTGTTATTTATAGCACTCCTCAAACTCAATTAAGTGCCCAACAACCAGTCATTGAGATTTCACAAGCTGATGGTAATCTAGAAGATCGTGTTGTTCATCAACAATCAGTTGTGCAAGATACTCCTCAAGAGGTCATTGACACAACATTAAGAAGATCAACTAGAATAAAGAAATCAGCAATTCCTAGTGATTATGTTGTGTATCTACATGAATCTGACTATAACATTGGAGCCGAAAATGATCCTGAAACGTTTTCACAAGCCATGAGTTCTAAGGAATCAAACTTGTGGTTCAATGCCATGAAGGACGAGATGGAATCTATGGCATCTAATCGAGTCTGGGATCTTGTTGAGTTGCCTGATGGTGTAAAAGCCATTGGATGTAGATGGATCTTCAAAATAAAGAAAGACTCACAAGGCAACATTGAGAGATATAAAGCAAGACTCGTTGCCAAAGGATTCACTCAGAGGGAAGGAATCGACTACACGGAGACATTTTCTCCTGTATCCAAGAAAGATTCTCCGAATAATTATGGCATTGGTAGCTCATTTTGATTTTGAGTTACATCAAATGGATGTGAAGACCGCATTCCTTAATGGAGATCTAGAGGAAGAGGTTTACATGAAACAGCCTGAAGAGGATTTTCCTCT
>UESW01005007.1:357831-448875 GCA_900491605.1 Calamus simplicifolius | reverse complement strand
TGAAATTAATAATTAAAAAAAAAAAAAGTTAAAAAAAATTTTTTAATTAAAAACATAAAAAATTAATAATTTTTAATAATTAATTTAATTTAATATTAAAAAATAAAATAAAAAAAATTAAATTTTTTAAAAAAATTTAATTTTAAGACAAATAAAAAAATTTAATTTTAATTTAATTAATTTAATTAATTAATTTAACATTTAAAAATAAAAATTTAAAAATTAATTTAAAAAATTAAAATTTATTTTAAAAATTTTAAAAAATTAATTTTAATTTTTTTAATTTAATTTTTTAATTAATTTATTTATTTAGAGTAAGGAATAATTTTGTTTTTACATAAGAGGTAGGGGCAATTTTGTCAAAAAAAAACTTATTGGATTACAATATAGCCGGTAATGTGGATAACTACCTCCTCCTGAGGTAATTTGGATTATCACTCAAGTGGTAATCCAGATTACCACTGCAAGATAGATTGTGTTGCCGCCAACTCACTTATGATGAACGTCGAATGGTCTAGGATCGTGGTGAGCGTAGAAAAGTCGCAGTCTTCCTTCTAGAGCCTGCAAAAAAGTCCCGGGCCGGTATTTCCGGCGGGGACCCTCCGACGCCCAAGTCAGCGAGTCGTGAAACAGGGAGATTATGTGTGGAATTTGAAAGAGGAAGCCAGAGCCAGAGAGAGTCCCCTTCGCATGAGCTAGGGTCCTCTTTTTATACCTGCCGGGGATCCCGTTTACCTCGTTCTGTTGGAACCGTCGAATCTTCCCTGTTGTGATGTTTCCTCGAACGGCAAGTTGTTGGGCTGTTGCTGGATAAGGGCCGCTTATAGCGGTAACTACCGATCGAGCTAACACTTGCCCGTGATTTCGGCGGACGAGGTGCTCGGCAGTAAACCTTAGATCACGGATCCGTTGTATGAGACTGGTCATTGAAGGCCGACGCTGGGAGTTGGAGCTGGAGGCCGTCGCTGGATGCCGGCGTTAGAGGCCATCGCTGGATGCCGGCGCTAGAGGCCGAAGCCAGTCTTAGCGCTGGGCGACGCTGGTGGCCGACGCTGGATGCCAGAGCTGGAGGCCGGAGCCAAAGTCAGTGCTAGGACCGATGCTGATGGCCGACGCTGGTGGCCGACGCTGAAGGCCGACGCTGGATGCCAGCGCTGGAGGCCGGAGCCAAAGTCTTAGCGCTGGGACCGATGCGGAAGGCCGACGCTAAGGCCCCGCGAAAGGGGTTTTGCTGTCACATCATTGCTTTCAAAAACCGTGCAAAAGATAATACTACCCAGAGGAAGTGGCCAGCCGTATCAGATGCCCCCCGCCCCTGAGATGGGTGAGCGTTCACTTACCCGCGAAAGGGGTGTTAATATCCTCTAGGCGGCCGGTTTCGCGTCATTATTTCGCCTTTGTTGGGATTAGAGAGGATTTCCCTCGGGCAGCGTTACGAAAAGGCGAGCGGTATCATTGTGATAAAGTTAATGCCTCCCTTTTTATCGGTGGTCTTTTCGAGTTTCTCGCGTTGGCAGGCCGTCGAAACGCCTCCCAATCGAGGATGGACGTGTGGTCAGATCGGACGATTGTAGGGTGATCTGAAATGGCGTTATGAGGGAAAATTGCCCTTATCTTCCCATCCTCCCCATTTCTTGCGTTGCTGCCCCCTTTCGAGTCCGCGAGCGTCCATTTGTCTCCTGTGTTCATCCTCTCCCGTGCTCTTTTTTGGCTCGAGTTTTCCAGGTTAGTTCCTATGGTTTCATCACCTTCCTGCTCCATCTCTGGTTCCTGGGGGGTTCCCACAACCCTTCTCAGACTTCCGATTCCTTACCGAGTCAATGGACTACCCCTTCCCCTAATCGTTCTTCACCGGAGCAGCGACCAGTCAGTCGTCCCCTAACCGGGAGTCGTCCGGCCGGTGGGCGGATTTCCATCCAGAGCCATTCGATGGCTGCCGGTCCTTCTAGGGTTGCCAAGGAGTCCCCGAGGGGACTGCTTCCGCTATGTCTGCTCAAGACATAGTAAACCTAAAAGCCAAGTATAGCTTCCCGTCGGACCTTCATTTGTTCCACCCTTCCGCCACTGACAGGGTGACTTCTTCCCATTCCGGGAGGGTTGCTTTGTACGGAGCCTTTTTTAAGGCCGGGCTTCGGTTGCCTATCCACCCTTTTATTCTCAACCTCCTAATCGATACTCTTTGACTCCCTCCCAGTTAGTTCCCAATTCAATCCGGACCATCGTCGGTTTCCTGGTACTCTGCCACTTGCAAGGCATTGAGGCCAGCATCTCTTTGTTTCGCAGCTTTTACACCCTTCGCAAGCAATCGGGTTGGTGGTCCTTCACCCCTAGGTCTAATAGGATCCTCAAATTATGCCTTCCTACTTCCGTCAAAGGGTGGAAGGACAAATTCTTCTTTGCTGACATCAGTGGGGTTCGTGGAAGCTGGGGGATACCCAATATTGACGCTAATAGGGATCCCTCCATTCTTCCGCGAGATCGGATGGCATTTGGGCAGCTTCTGACTGCCGACATCCCTCGGTGTAATATACTTTTAGCCGAGGAGAACCTTCGCCTTGCCGGCTTAATTCCCGCGAGGGGTGAGCACTTGATCACTCGCCTCTCTTCTCCTCCCTTTGCTTTTCTTTTTCTTTTCCTCTTCCCCCTTTTCTTTTTCTTTTTTTTAACTACCCTCCGTCTGTGTAGGGATGGCGCCGTCGCTTCATGAGCTCAAGCAAGCAGCCTCCAGAAGAGGAAGGTTACAGGGGACGTGCCCCCTGCCCAAAGAAGAGCTATTGCTAAAGTCTCGAGGAGGGCCGACGCTGGAAGGGCCAACGCAGAGAGGGCCGACACTGGAGGGGCTAAAGTCGTGAAGCCCCTACGTGCAAAGGTTTTGAAAAAGGGCGGCCCTAAAAAGGCCGACGCTGGTGAGGTCGAGGCCAAGGGGGCCAGAACTGCGGAACCCTCGCATACGCGCGAGGCGGCCAAGGCCCAAGGCAACGAACCCGCCGTGACAGAAGTTAGGGCCGAGACCGGCAAGGAGGTAGAACCAAGCCATCTAGAGGGAAGATCCTCAGCTTCAACTCCTCCGGTTATTCTGCTTGACCCTCTCTGAGAGGATTGCAAGGGCGCCGTCGCCCTCGCCCAAGGCCGTAGAGACGGAACAAGCTCCTGCGGGAGTAGCGACGATCCCAGCAGCTGTTCTGCCTCCCATGGGGGCGACAGCTGAAGCGCCTCCACCAGCTAAGGGGTCGGAGGCGGCAAGTTCAGAGGCGGAATCTGCCTCTGTAGGCCCGACGCCAAGGGAAGAGAGGGGCGTCGATCCTTCCTTTCAATCGCTGTTGGCAAATCACAGCCGTTGGGCTGAACGGACCCTGGAGGAAGCCACGGTGGTTGAGCTGCAAGAGTTTCTCCGGGGTCAGGGGAGAGTCACCTTCTTCGCGAAGCATCGGTGGCGCATCTCTGGGTGAGATTTTGCCCCTTTATCATCTCTTTCCTTCCCCTTTTTTTTTCATCTTGACATTTCCTCCAGGCATTGAATTCTCTAGTCGCCCTGAAGAACCTCTGGACCTTGAGCGATACCGCTATCGAACAAGCACGGGAGGAGATGTTGTCCCTCCAAGTCAAGGCGGAGAAGGCGGCAATGGCTCTGGAGGATACTCGGGCCGCCCTGAAGGGTGAAATCGATGTCACCCGGCTAAGAGCCGAAAAGGCTGAGTATGCGCTAGAGGTTGCTCAGCGCCGCGCAGCCAATGAGCTAGATAATGCTCAGGTGGCCGAGGAAAAACAGAAAGCGGCCGAGGAGAACCAAAGGGCAGCCGAAGAGAAGCTGAAGGTGGCAGAATTGAGGTGTGTGTTTTGAAGACCCAATTAAGTTCTACCTCCGCTGAGACAAATGCAGCCAAAGAAGCCACCCGCCAGTACATAACCAAAATTGCATATGGAGGCGGCAGTGATAGAGGCCCAGAGGGGGGCCATTGAGTCCGAGAAAAAAGCTCTCGAGGCTGAAAAAAGGGTTGCCGAGGCCGTAGAAGATTTTAAAAAGTCCAAAGCCTTCGACAAGGAGGTGGCGAGTCAGCGGCGCTTGCTTATGACGCCGGCTTTCAAGACTGCAAGATAAGATCCAGGAGCTCTACGACCTAGAGGATATTGAGGGACTGAAGCCTGATGACGTTCCTAAGGATGATGTCCCGGCTTTGGATGACCCTTAATAGCTTTTAGTTTCTCTTTTTGTATCAATCTGCCTGACCTGAGTCGGCAACTTTGTATCCTTTTAGCTATCAATGAATTTTTTTTTTCTTACTATGCACCTTTGGTCATAATCAACTTCAGCTGAGTCAGGGCACCAGTGCCTAATGTGCCAACACAAAGCCAGTCTTTGGTGCCAACATGGAGTTGGTCTTTAGTGTGCCAACGCGAAGTTGGTCTTTAACGCCAACGCTGAGTTGGTCTTTAGTGCCAACGCGGAGTTGGTCTTTAGCGCCAACGCAGAGCTGGTCTTTGTTGCCGACGCTGGGCGCCGATCTTTTGGCTGTCGGAGCACGGTCTTTGGTACCAACACGGAGTTGGTCTTTGTTGCCGACGCTGGGCGTCGGTCTTTGGCTGCCGGAGCGGATCCGGTCTTTGGTGCCAACACGGAGTTGGTCTTTGTTGCCGACACTGGGCGTCGGTCTTTGGCCGGAGTGGATCCGGTCTTTGGTGCCAACACGGAGTTGGTCTTTGTTGCCGACGCTGGGCGTCGGTCTTTGGCTGTCGGAGCGGATCCGGTCTTTGGTGCCAACACGGAGTTGGTCTTTGTTGCCGACGCTGGGCGTCGGTCTTTGGCTGTCGGAGCGGATCCGGTTTTGGTGCCAACACGGAGTTGGTCTTTGTTGCCGACGCTGGGCGTCGGTCTTTGGCTGCCGGAGCGGATCCGGTCTTTGGTGCCAACACGGAGTTGGTCTTTGTTGCCGACGCTGGGCGTTGGTCTTTGGTGCCAACGCGGAGTTGGTCTTTGTTGCCGACGCTGGGCGTCGTCTTTGGCTGCCGGAGCGGATCCGGTCTTTGGTGCCAACACGGAGTTGGGTTGCTGACGCTGGGCGTCGGTCTTTGGCTGCTGGAGCGGATCCGGTCTTTGGTGTTAACATACTCATCCGAAAGTAAGTGAACATGTCAATCATTCATTTATCGAATAGATTCAAATTAATGACGATAGTGTTCTATTGGTAGTACCGGCGTAAGTTGTCGGCGTTCCAAGTGCGAGGGAGCGGTTTCCCGTCTAGCTCTTCGACTTTGTATGCCCCATGGTGTAGTACCTCCTTGACACGGTATGGTCCTTCCCATTTTGGTGCCAGCTTGCCCCCCTCTGTCGGCTTTGATACTTCAGCTCTTCGCAGAACGAGGTCTCCAGGACGGAATGTCTTGGGTCGCACCCGAGCGTTGTAGTACTTGGCCGCTCGCTGACGGAACGCTGCCATGCGAAGCTGTGCTTGGTCTCGCAATTCTTCCACCAAATCCAGATCAGCCCTCAGCTGGTTTGAGTTGCTTTCTTCGTGGTATAATTCCGTCCGGGACTGGGAGCTCCTATTTCCACTGGGATGACCGCCTCGGTCCCAAAGACCAAGCTGAAAGGGGTTTCCCCAGTAGGTGCTCGCGGCGTCGTGTGGTAGGCCCACAGCACACTGGAAAGTTCTTCCACCCAGCGCCCTTTGCAGCTATCTAGCCGAGCCCTGAGTCCTTGGAGGATGATGCGATTGGTCACCTCGGCTGCGCCGTTGGTTTGGGGATGCCCTACTGAAGTGAATCGATGATGGATGCCCAGGCCATCACAGAATTCCCGGAAGGCCGTGTTATCAAACTGTCGGCCGTTGTCTGTAACGAGGGTGTGCGGTAGCCCGAACCGGCACACCACAGACTTCCAGAAGAAAGTCTTTATTTTGGCTTCGTGATCTTGGCAAGAGCTTCCGCCTCGATCCATTTAGTAAAATGGTCGACGGCCACCACTAGGAACTTGCGTTGTCCAGAGGCAGGAGGGAACGGTCCCAGGATGTCCATGCCCCACTGTGCGAAGGGCCATGGTGCAGCTAGAGGGGTCAGCTGGGACGCCGGCTGATGTTGGGATGTTGGCATGACGCTGGCAGCTGTCACACCTCTTAACGAGTTCGGATGCATCCTCCTTCATTGTCAGCCAATAATACCCCTGACGTAGAGCTTTATATGCAAGAGCCTGCCCCCCAGATGGCTTCCGCATATCCCTTCGTGTATCTCCCGCAGAATATAATTGGCGTGGGGCCGACACACCTGAGGATAGGGTATGAGAACGACCTTCGGTAGAGCTTTCCCTCCATAATGAAAAACTTTGAGGCCCGTCTTTTAAGTTTCCTAGCTTCGGCAGGGTCTTCTGGGAGGGTACCCTCAGTAAGGTACCGGACATAGGCATCCATCCAGGAGGGCTCCTGCTCCACTGGTAAAGTTTCTCTTGGTGCATCAATACTCGGGGCTTCTAAGTGCTCCACATAAGCCTTTCCCAACATCCCATCAGCTGAGGCGGCAAGACGGGATAAGGCGTCAGCTCTAGCATTCTCCTGTCGAGGAATGTAGCTGACGCTGAAGTGAGTAAAGGGGGAAACCAGCGAGTTCACCATATCTAAGTAGCGGGCCATGATGGGATCCCTTGCCTCGTACTCCTTTGTAATCTGACCAGCAACCAGTTGGGAGTCGGTGAATGCCCTAAGGCGTTTCACCCCAAGCTCTCGAGCCAATCTCACACCGGATAACAAAGCTTCATATTCCGCCTGATTATTAGTGGCTGGAAAGAGGAAGCGAAGTGCACATTCGGTCACAACCCCATCCGAGTTGGCCAAGATGAGGCCTGCCCGCTCCCTTGAGAATTCGATGCCCCATCCACATGAAGGACCCACTCATCATCACTGGTTCCGAGGGGCTGAATGTTTAGGAGGTTCTTTAGGATGCTCTATTCCCCAAGTACATTCGACCAGAAAATCTGCCAAGACTTGAGACTTCATGGCCGAACGGGGGCGGAAAGAGAGATCAAACTCTCCCAGCTTGAGGGCCCATCTTGCCAGCCGGCCAGAAGTATCTGGGCGAGCAAGAACTGTCTTCAGAGGCTGGTCTGTGATCACCGCGATCGGGTGGGCTTGGAAGTACGGCCGCAGACGCTGGGCCGACACGATCAATGCAAAGATGATCTTTTCCATATTTGAATATCGGGTCTCTGCATCATGAAGCACCTTACTCGTATAGTATACGGGCCTTTGTGTGCCATCGGTGTCCACCCGGACTAGGACAGAGCTAACAGCTTCAGAGGAGGCCGCAAGGTATAGAAGGAGTTCTTCTCCACCCGTCGGCTTGGCTAGCAGTGGCGGGGTAGATAAGAATTCCTTTAACCCCTCGAACGCCTCCTGGCACTCTTTCGTCCATTCAAACTTATTGACTCTGCGAAACGCCTTGAAGAAAGGTAGACACCTTTCAGCGGACTTGGATAGGAAGCGGCTTAGGGCGGCTACCCTTCCTGTCAGGCGCTGTATTTCCTTCTTATTAGCAGGAGGCCTCATGTCCAAAATGGCTTGGACTTTGTCGGGTTTTCTTCGATCCCCCTCCGGGTTACCATGAAGCCCAAGAACTTCCCGGCTGTCACCCCAAATGCACACTTACGAGGGTTCAGCTTCATCTGGTACCGACGAAGGTTGTCAAAAGTTTCTGTTAGGTCCGTGATGTGGTCGATGGCATGAACGCTTTTTGTCAACATGTCGTCCATGTACACTTCCATGTTACGTCCTATCTAACCTTCAAAGACTTTGTTCATCAGCCTCTGGTAAGTGGCTCCCGTATTCTTTAACCCGAAAGGCATTACTTTGTAGCAATATAACCCTTTCTTGGTTATGAAGTAGGTAGCTTCTTCATCCGCTGGATTCATCCGGATCTGGTTGTATCCAGAGAAAGCATCCATGAAGCTAAGGACCTCATGGCCGGATGTAGCGTCCACCAGTTGATCGATTCAGGGCAGGGGAAAGCTGTCTTTAGGGCATGCCTTGTTGAGGTCGGTGAAATCTACGCACATTCTCCAGCTTCCGTCAGTCTTGCGGACTAGCACCACATTAGCCAACCATTCGGGGTAGTGGACTCTCGAATATGGCCCGCAGCCATTAGCTTGTGGATCTCCTCGTCGATAGCTTTCTGTCTGTTTGGAGCGAAGTTTCTTTTTTTCTGTCGGACCGGCCGACACTCTGGCTTGAGGTTAAGCCGATGGGTGATTACCTCTTCAGGGACGCCCGGCATGTCTGAGGACGACCATGCGAAGACGTCAGTGTTGACACGCAGGAAAGTAAGAAGTTGATGGCGTGCTTCCTCTGGGAGCAATGCCCCCACCTGAACAGTCCTTATCGGGTCATCACCCAAGGGGAGGGTTAGAAGGTGCTCTGCCGGCTCTCCCCTTCTTCCCAACTCCCGAGGATCGAGTGACTCAGAGGCTGTCGCCGACCCCGCGTTCAGCGAGCTGGGAGACAAATGGTAGCAAGGCAGAAGTGGGCTTTGCTCCCCTTTCATTTCTCCGACCCCTTCATTGGTGGGGAACCTTACCAATAACCTCTTAGTGGAGATTATGGCATCCAGCAGATTCAACCCTGGTCTTCCCAAGATAGCGTTGTAAGCCAGTGGGACCCGGACCACCAGGAAATTTATAACCACAGTGCTCTGACATGGAGGGGTTCCAGTCATGACCGGGAGGGCAATTTCCCCTCGACACTTACTGAATCTCTCGTGAAACCCATTAGCGGTGTGGCAACGGGTCGGAGTAAAGACCTTGACAAGTTCATCCGAACAAAAGCCTCATAGCTCAAGACATCCACAGAGCTCCCACTATCTATTAAAATTCTTTTTACAGGATGTTTGGCTATAGTCATGGACACCACGACGCTGTCGTCATGTTTATTAACTACCCCCTCTAGATCCTTTCCGAAGAAAGGAATTACAGAGTCTATTCCCTCTCGCTGCCTCTTCGAACTACCATCCGCTCCCCAAGAAATCATAGCTATAGTCTTTTCAGTTGGAGCATTATCCACGCCAGCCGAGCGACTTGGAGGCACCGGGGGGCCCAACGCGGGGAGATTTTCCCATCGAACAAATTTGCTTAGGTGGCCTTGCTGAACCAGCTCCTCAATGGCCTTTTTCAGATGGCGGCAATCCTCGGTGTCGTGGCCGTAGTCTCGGTGGTACCGGCAATAAAACTCCTTGTTGCGGGGGGCTCCAGACTTCAAGGGAGTCGGATGCTTGAAATAAGGCTCCTCCTCTATCTCCAGCAGGATGTGAGAGATGGGAGCCATGAGGGGGGTGAATTGCTCCTTAGGAACCAGTGTCTGTGGTCGGCGATCTGGACGGCGTGGAGGCTCGAGCTTACGAGGTCGTGCACCGGCGTGTTCAGTAGGCGGTGGTTTATTATTGATGTTCTTGTCACCTTCCCTCCTGGAAGAATCCGCTTCGTCGGCACGGATGTACTTTTGGGCTCGGCTCAGAAGCTCAGCATAGGAAACTGGAGGCTTCTTATCCAAGGAATACGCGAACCTGGATGGGCGAAGTCCTCGTTTCAGGGCCAAAGTGGCCACGGAATCTTCCAGGTTGTACACCTCCAACGCTGCCTCCTTAAATCGAGCGACGAAATCCTTCAAGGTCTCGCCACTCCTCTGCTGAACAGCAAAGAGGCTATCTGCCACTCACGGGATCTTTTGATAGGCATCAAAGTGAGCCAGAAAAGATCGCTCAAGCTGCCGAAATGAGTTGATGCTGCGCGGGGGCAAGCGGGAGTACCACGCGCGCACCGCTTTCCGGAGAGTGGCTGGAAAGGTGATGCATAAAAGGGAGTCTGTCGCTCCCTGGACCTGCATAAGGACTTTGTAGCTCTCCAGGTGGTCAAGGGGATCCGTCGTCCCATCATATGGATCCAGTTGGGGGAGACGGAACCGGGGCGGGACCGGTTCCTTCATTATATGACGGGAAAGCGGGGGACGGCGCTCATAAGCCGTCCCTTAAGGGTCGGTGATCCGGCGACTGAGCTCGTCCAACCGTCGGTGATACTCGTCGAGCCTTTGCTCGGCCCAACGGGTGGTTTTCCGGAGAGCGCCATCTTGGGATGAATCAGAGGAAGGAGATGAAGAAGATCGCCGGCGCAAAGAACGCGCCCGCCTAGACTTTCTTTCCTCTGGCCGGTGGTGGGAACGACCGGAGTGGCGAGAAAGGGACCGCCGTCGTTTCGAGGTCCCTCGGTGATGAGGTTCGGGGGGTGAGCGGTGGGAGACCTTAGGCGGGGTTCCACCTTGGTGAGACTGGACTGTTCCCCGCATTCCTTCGTCAAGCATAGGGGGCTGAGTTGCAGCAGCCAAACGATGCTCTTGCAGCCCTCGGACCATTGTCGTCAGATCCTGGACCTGGTGGGCCAGAGCTTCGAGCTGGTCCAGTGGGCTCATCTGCGCAGGGGGCGGAACATGGAGATTGGCCTCCGAATGCTCAGCCCATGGAATACGCCCGTCTGCTTGACTGGAGGAAGCCTCCTGTGCTTGCGTGGTCACCATCATTTCCCTTGCAAAATTGGTGGGGTTACAGGGAGAACTTTCGTCTTCCTCCCGTGTGAACTGCCCCCTACCTGGCGCGCCAATCTGTTGCCGCCAACTCACTTATGATGAACGTCGAATGGGCTAGGATCGTGGTGAGCGTAGAAAAGTCGCCGTCTTCCTTCTAGAGCCTGCAAAAAAGTCCTGGGCCGGTATTTCCGGCGGGAACCCTCCGACGCCCAAGTCAGCGAGTCGTGAAATAGAGAGATTATGTGTGGAATTTGAAAGAGGAAGCCAAAGCCAGAGAGAGTCCCCTTCGCATGAAGCTAGGGTCCTCTTTTTATACCTGCCGGGGATCCCGTTTACCTCGTTCTGTTGGAACCATCGAATCTTCCCTGTTGTGATGTTTCCTCGAACGGCAAGTTGTTGGGTTGTTGTTGGATAAGGGCCGCTTATAGCGGTAACTGCCAATCGAGCTAACACTTGCCTGTGATTTCGGCGGACGAGGTGCTCGGCAGTAAACCTTAGATCACGGGATCCGTTGTATGAGACTGGTCATTGAAGGCCGACGCTGGGAGTCGGAGCTGAAGGCCATCGCTGGATGCCGGCGTTAGAGGCCGTCGCTGGATGCCGGCGCTAGAGGCCAGAGCCAGTCTTAGCGCTGGGCCGACGCTGGTGGCCGACGCTGGATGCCAGAGCTGGAGGCCGGAGCCAAAGTCAGCGCTAGGACCGATGCTGATGGCCGACGCTGGTGGCCGACGCTGGATGCCAGCGCTGGAGGCCGGAGCCAAAGTCTTAGCGCTGGGACCGATGCGGAAGGCCGACGCTAAAGGCCCCGCGAAAGGGGTTTTGCTGTCACATCATTGCTTTCAAAAATCGTGCAAAAGATAATACTACCCAGAGGAAGTGGCCAGCCGTATCAGATTGCTATTCAAAAATGTACCAAACATGGTATTCTGGTGGGGTCCTTTTAAATTATCGGTAATCTGGATAGATTACATCTTACCAAACGCCCCCTTAGATCTAATCCATTGAAGAAGGGTGCAGTTAATGTGAGTATTTTCCTTGCAAGCATCACTCCCAGTAAGCACTTCATTCACCATACCAGCATTTTTCTTTCCTTATATACCTGGCTCTTATACCTGTACAATGCGTAGATACTAAAATCATTTAAATTTTAAAAATAAAAATAACATTAAAAATGAGTCATCCGAAATTCGTGACACAAATTGAGTAGAACCCAACATCAGCCGCTGCTCGGCAAGCCACAGGAACAACATTTTAAAATCTCTCCATTTCCCAAATGAAGCTTCTCAAAAGTTCTACCATGTGAGATAAAAAGAAAATATCCACTTAATGCAAGTAAATATGTGGCAATAGGAAGGTAAATCTTTCCAGGTTTCACAAACTTGAATCTTGTTTCTTTATTTATTTATTGGAAATTTGGATCTGAGACAAGTTAACTATCATTCCAACTAGTCGTTATATATGTAAATATTAACTATCTCATATTTAGGAAAACTTGGTTTAAAACACTAATCTGTATTTGTTCATTGTTTGAATCACATGAAGAAGAAGAAGAGCCTGAGCTTTAATTTGAATCACATGCTGATGACGAGAAATTGATGAGGATGAGTAGGATTCTAATGATCATAATAGTGATTAGGCATAATGTTTAAATTAAAGATGCTTTTTAGTATTATGTACTATTTACAATGTTTAATTACTAGAGATATGTTTGTAAATTGTTACATCAGTATTGCTTTTATTATTGTTATTCTTTTTAAATAGCAATTGATATTTATGTTCATTGTTACTTTTAATAGTATTTATTGTTACCGAATGACTAATATGTAGATTGGTCATACATCATTCCAAGATATATTACATGGCACAGGTAGAGATTCTACAAACCAATCAATGCAAATGAGCAGTTTCTCATCAGCTCCTCCATCAGCAAATATGTCGATCTTAGGGGGTTCTACATCAGCATCTACTACAGCACATCCTACTACATCATCTCCCGTTGTTGGTTTAGCCCTACATGTACAATCTGAGGCATCGGTGGCAGAGTCGACTAATGATAGACGACAACTCGATCTCGATCTTGGAAGGTAATATTACTATTATAGTTTCTTAAAATCTTTCCATTCATCATTTAGTCTATGTTTGAAGTATGGTTTATTTGTGTTTTATGCATAGTGGGAGTTTTCTTCAGTCTCATGCAGCTTCTGCGGCTATCACCCGCAATTTTTTGCTCCATTTGAGTGGCAAAGGACATGCATGGAAGACTGTGCCTGACGATGTGAAGGACTTCTATTGGCTTAAGTTTCAGGTTAAATCCCAATAATTAAGTTAAAATGTGATGAGGTGCAGAGGGCTTTGTTAAAAATGTATTTCTTATGGTTGATTGATTGTTTGAGACCTCGTAGATGAGGTCAGGTTATTGATGTTATATATAAAATTCTGTCAAAATTTTAATTTGATATTAAATATGCAATATGTCTTGTGCTTGATTGACTGTTACAGGTCTTGTACTCTAGGTTACGTTACTTATGTTATAGGCGAAACTCTGCCGAAATTTTAGTTTGATATGAATATTAATCTTATATGGATGCTGCAAGCTAAATAAAAGTCTTATATGTTATTTTTTTGTTTCTATTTCAGAAGGAATTTACTTGGGATCCAAAGCTTGAGAGTATAATCAAGTGCAGATGGTTACAACAAGATGCTACACGTTATAGTGACACTTTAAGCAAGTGGAGAGCTTCTAGCAGTAAACCATCAGAGTTCTAGAATATGTTTGGGATAGTTGGCAGAAAGAATGGCCCACTCTTGAGTTCAAGCAGCGATCTACTATTGCCTCAAAAAGCAGACTTAGTGGGACGGACGGCTCAGGTTCAGGTTCCTCACGATATACAGGGGGTTCTATATCCATGGTGGAGCGTAGCATGCGGATGATATATTGATCATGATAAATTCATTTGAATTAGTTATTTATTTATATATTAAGGCTATAAAATATATGTTAATGTTTTTGTTTTTATTTACTTATGTATTATGCTTGTAATTTTGTAGTTAATACATTTTCTTTATTTTTTTTATAATCAGGCAAAAGAGTTAGGACGTAAACCAAACCCTATAGAACTTTTTGAGACTACATACATTAGAAAAACTGCCTCAGGAATTGACTATGTGGACTAGCGGTCTAAGGCTGTTGCAGTAAGTATTTACCAAACTCAATAATTTTTCATATTTAAAAATTTGTTTGTTCGTTTTTTTAATTAATCTCATGTAATTCATATTTTTTCGTATTAAAATTTGTATTATATGATCGAGTGCAGGCTCTTAGAGAGACTGCTTCTCAGCCAGTGGAGGGATCCACTATGTGAGCCAGATTTGAGGCAATTATTTTTAGAAGTGGCTGATGGCCAAAAAAATAGCGTCTATAGGATGGGCACTAAGGTACCATATTTCTACACTGGTACCTCTTCCTCTCATTCCACTGCCACATCAGGATATTAGTGTAGAGCAGTTGCATGCTACTTTTATGCAAGAAATGCAGCAGGAGGTTCAAATTATGCTAGAGTCACAGAGGCAATAGATGCGCAAAGAATTTTGACCCGAGATGCGACAGCTGATAGCAGAGATAACTTGTTCTGACCATATTCCAGATCTAGCTCCATAGAGAGATCCACCTTATTCTGATAGCATGTAGAACCATATTTTGATTATTAAATTTTATGGGATATTTATCATGTTTTGAAGTTTATTGTAATTTGTTTGTAAGAAATTTAATATATATTTCATGACTTCTTTTTTAAAATTACTTGCATTCCAATAAATTAAATTTTAAAATTAAAAAAATTAAATAAATAAAATTAATAAATTATTAAAAAAATATTAGCGATAATTAGCGATGGATGAAAAATTCATCGCTAATCCGTCACTAATTAGTGACAGAATTAGTCATCGCTAATTAGCGATAGATAAAAAATTCATCGCTAATACGTTGCTAATTAGCGATAGATAAAAAATCATCATTAATACGTTGCTAATTAGCAACGAAAAATTATATCCCTCGCTAATTAGCAACGGATGAAAAATTCATCGCTAATCTGTCACTAATTAGTTGGATCAGTGGATTGTCCCATTTATGGCTGGTACTGATGGCCCTCTGGTCTCTCACCTCCTCTTCGCGGACGATTGCATCCTTCTGGGCCAGGCCTCTAGAGAAAATGCGGATTCTTTCTACTCCATCGTGCAGCGGTATTGTCAGGCCTCAGGACAGAAGGTTAACTTTCTCAAGTCTTCTATATGCTTCAGCCCGAAGACTTCTAGGACTACCAAGGATGACATTTTTAATCTGTTGGGTATATCTATTCAGACAGACAGGTTTATGTATCTGGGGATCCCTATCACGGGGCATCGTCCCTGTTGTTCTGACTATGAAGAGCTTGAGAGGAGGGTTCGTCAGCGTATGGAGGGGTGGCATGTCACTGGCCTCTCGATGATGGCTAGGATCATCATTATTCGTTCGGTTCTCTCCTCTCTTCCCCTGTACCTTCTGTCGAGCACTGTCATTCCGATCACTTGCCTTAAGAGGATTGAGAGATGTTTCCAGAATTTTCTTTGGGGTTCCATGCAGGAAGGACATGGTACTCACCTGCTATCCTGGGATTCAGTCTGTATGCCCATCCAAGAGAGTGGTCTTGGAATCCAGTCTCTAATTGTTAGAAGGGATGCCCTTCTTGCTAGACACGCATCTAGATTTCTCTTGGAGCCCCAGTGTCTTTGGAGCACCCTGATGCGTGCTAGGTATGGTGCTTGGTCGTCGGATTTACATATCAGGCCGTCTCGAGGATGCTCTTCTATTTGGAGGGAGGTATGTCGGTTCGGTCATGCTATCCTGGGAAATTTATCTTGGATGATTGGAGATGGATCATCGATTGATGTTATCCATGATACCTGAATTTCTGAGCTTCCTCTTTCCTGATGGCCCTCATTTATTAGTATCGATACCCCTACCTGTTTAAGGGTTAAGGATTTGATTTCCTTCGATCCCCCTGCCTAGCATATCCCTTCGGTGACCCAATTTTTTGGGCCGGAGCTTTCTAGGCGTATTCTGTTGATGCCTCTTATTCCTGGCCGTTTATCTGACACCAGACTCTGGCAGAGATCTTGTCTTTCTAGGGCTCCTACTAGAGATTTGATGAAGATGTTCAGGCCTGTTTCGCAGCGCTCAGTGGATGCTGCGTAGATTTGGAAGCTTCCCACCCTTTCCAGGGTGCAACTTTTCATTTGGAAGGTTCTGTGGGACTGTCTCCCAACCTATGCCCTTCTCTTCCGAAGGGGTCTGCCGATCCAGCCGTCTTGTCCTTTTTGTAGGTTGGAGGAGGAGTCTCCTTAGCATGCTATATTCACCTGCCCCAAAGCAAGCCTGATATGGCATTTGGTTGGCTATCCTGTCAGGGAGGACGATTTGGGATCCCCTCGCTCCACTTTCCTTCTTCAGCTTCATAGAGGATCTCTGCAGCAAAGTTGTCTTTGGGCCGCCACGGCTTATCAGATTTGGCTCTCGAGGAACCAGCTTCTTTTCACTGATGATTCTATTTCTTCCCTCAGGACTGTTAGGAAGATTTGTTCATTGGTCGCGGACTGTTCTCGTGTTGGTCCTGACGTCTCTGGCCTCTGGGGATCCCCTGCTGCCTCGGCAGTGAACCGGCATACGGTTTTCATCTCCTGGGAGCCCCCCCCTCCAGGGTTCATCAAAATCAACTTTGACGGGAGTGTCCGCGCTAGATCTGCTGGGTCTGCTTTCGTCATCCGTGGTTCTCATGGTGAATTGCTGGGAGCTGGAGGCTTTGGTTCTCTTGACTCCTCTGTCCCTATGTCCGAGCTTTATGCGGCTTGGGCGGGCATTTCTTATGCTGTTCGAACTCTTCATGCTCAGAGGATTTTGATTGAGGGAGATTCCATGACAGTCATCTCTTGGCTACATAAAGAGAGAGGCCATTCTGACCCTGCTAATCCGATTCTTTCGGATATTTGGTCTTTGCTGCGGGAGGTTGACTGCGCCCAGATACGCCATACTTATCGTGAAGCTAATACGGCGGTGGATTGGATGGCTTCTACTGTGGCCCAGCATACTGGTTCGTGGAGCTGGAGGCCGGGCGACCCCTGTCCTTCTTTATTATAGTAATTTATGTATTCGAATCTTTCTGGGCTGACTCACACTAGACTTGTGTGATCGCCCGCTTGTACCAAAAAAAAAAAAAAAAACTACCGACCTAATATACACCTCTACCACTTTCAAAATTTATACCCATGGTTAAAAACGGCAAGTCATATTTATTCTAACCTTACAACAGACCTCATATAAAATGACTTAAATTTCATGTTAATTATAATATAAAAAAATCAATGGGTAAATGTGGCAGTTAGGAAATAGAGTGATTTAAAGTCAACTAATTCCTATTCTGCATGTGTATCAAAAAGCAAACTCAGTGACTGACTGGATTGCTGCTCGAGTTGCTCACCATTCTGATCGTTGGTTATGGAGGCCAGAAGATTCTTGTCCTATAATTCTTACCCAGAGTTTGTATTCTGATATATCGAGTTTGACTCATCCTAAACTGATGTGATGTTAATTCCTATTTTTTTAATGATAATTGTTAAGTGTTTCTGTTGCAAATAGAATAGAAGTTATTTTTTGTATATGTGCTGTCATATATGTGTATTCAGGCCTTTCATTTATTAATATGTTTAGCATTGCTAACTAATGACGCTACTGAACGGTAATTGAGCTAATTAGCGATGCCAAATAAAGCATTACTAATTAGCAAGAAATTAGTATCGATAAATGTATTGCAGTTTATCGATAATTTTTAGCGATAAATTAACTTTCTTTGTCACTAATTAATTATTAATTTCCATATGTCGCTTTGTGTCGCAGTTTTATCACTATTTTGCAACGTTTTTTTAGTGCGTTCCTATTTTGCGTCACTAAACTGATATTTTTTATCATAATATATATTTTTAAAATTAAACCGATTTGAATCAGTTCTTTAAAAATCAAAGTGAACCAATTATTCTAGTAAATTAAAATAAACTAACAAATCCAAAAATTAAATTAATTTTTATTGTAACTTTTCATGCTCAAAAGAGAGCTCGGTTATAATATTTTAATTTTCATTATGTTATATATAAAGGCTCATATGATATATATAAACAGTTTCGGTTAGCTTATATTATTTTTAAAAAATAAATAAAAATTAAATTAATTTTTTAACTTTAAAAAATTTAAATCAAAACTAAAGTAAGAAGAAAAAATAATTTAATCCAAACCAAAAATATCCGTTTTTACAAATTAGTCAATTTTCTTGAACCCTCCTAATTTGTACCATACCAAACTTTTCCATGTAAAGCCTGCAGAGTTGCAAAAATCAAAGCGTAATAAACACAAGCTATGCTATATTATTTTTTTTCCCCTGAAACTCCTTAACTCTTACCATACTAGCAATATATATAATACAATAAAATCAACAAGTTTGTACTTTTAGAGTCAACGCTTGCCACTTGTCAAGCCTCGTTTAATTAATAGCATTTCAATTTCAATAACTCTTAGCCTTTATTTTTTTTGGCCTTGATAACAAAACAAAAGAAAAAAAGGAGAGGAAGAAGAAGAGAAAGCGGTCTGTAGTTCCTTCCTTTGCGGACGAAATTAATGCTCAGTTATGAGGCATAAAATAAATCATATGCATGTAGACAATAAAAGGTCTCCATACATGCCAGGAAATTTGACCGGTCCGGCTTCGTCTCCCGCAGCCGTGCCGCGCCCTGCCCTGCCCTGCCCTTTAGGATAAGCATGGCTCGAAAAGGATGCAGCGGCGTCAAACCCCAAATTTTCTCCAACCCTTCTCCGCACAAGCAAACGTTTGTAACAGATATCATGGAATCTTCCGTCCAGTCTCTCTGAAGCCCCTTCCCGCAGCCCCCTCCAGATTTAGAAGATCCAAAATTCGACGTCTATTAATAATAATAATTAATAAAAAAAAAGATAATATTTGATTTTCAAAATAGAATGAGAATAGCTAAAAGAATAATTATTTTTTTTAAAATAATAATTTTTTATCAAGAAATAGCTTTAATTATTTCTGAATTTTTTAGGAAATAAGTTCTCATTATTTTTTTTAAAAAAAAAATTCTTTATAGTTATAGCTTTAACTTTTGAGAATAGGAGAATATCCAGATTTTTTTATCCTCTATTTCAACCATAGCTTAAAAGGTAATTGCTAGTCTGAGAATAGATATTCAAAAGATCTGGAATCATACCAAATCACTCTCGAAAAGGACCAGCAATCGCTTGGAAGAATGTTTTCATGGAGATAATTCTCGTGTTATTTTTTATGTTGTGGTCTTTTATTACTGAATTGGACGTCCACCTGAAGTTTTTTTTAAAAAAAAAAATATAAACTGAATCATATATATTTTAAGTGATATTTAATTATCATATATTTTAAAATAGAAAAGATGGAATGGAAAGCTCCGCTGTTCCTTTACGGGCAAAGGTGTACCACGTGAAACCTCAAGCCTTTGTTACACCTTTGCCCTGCCGTCATTATCCATCCACGTTGCAGGAGGGTGAAACCAATCTCCTCCGCGGAACATCTTAACGCGTCCCGTGCTATAAGGGGACCCCTTCCCCCACCACCGTCTACTCATCTGTCAAATAGTCCCAAAAGAACCGGGGAGAGGAGAAATGGCGGAGACCATGCAATCCCTGGCCTTCACCAATCCCAAGAAGCGCGGACCTCCCGACAACGAGGAGGAGGAGTTCAACGCCGGCGCTATGGTGGCGCCGAAGAGGGCGGCCAGGAACGACCCGGCCGGGGCGCTGGCGAGCGCGCGGCACGAGTTCGGAGAGCACGGCGGGGTGAACATGTCGATCGAGGCGTCGGCGACGTTCACGGTGATGGAGGCCGACACGCTGCGCCGGATGTTCGCCGGCGAGCTCGGCCCCGACCGGGACTTCTTCATCTACAGCCGGCACTGCAACCCCACGGTGATGAATCTGGGCCGCCAGATGGCCGCCCTCGAGGGCACCGAGGCCGCCTACTGCACGTCCAGCGGCATGGCCGCGATCTCCTCCGTCCTCATCCAGCTCTGCGGCGCCGGCGGCCGCGTCGTCGCCTCCCGCTGCCTCTACGGTGGCACCCACGCCCTCCTCGCCCACTTCCTCCCCCGGGCGTGCGGGATCCGGGCGGAGTTCGTGGACATCGACGACATCGAGGCGGTGCGGGCGGCGATCCGGAGCGACAAGGAGGCGACGCGGGTGCTCTACGTGGAGTCCGTCTCGAACCCGACGCTGGCGGTGGCCGACGTGCCGCGGCTGAGCGCGGTGGCGAAGGAGGAGGGCGTGAAGCTGGTGGTGGACAATACCTTCACGCCGATGGTGCTGTCGCCGGCAAGGCTCGGCGCCGACGTCGTCCTTCACAGCGTCTCCAAGTTCATCAGCGGCGGGGGCGACGTCATCGCAGGTATGCGCCCTTCGATCTTGCACGTGGCATTTATCTAGGTGAATTTTTTTTTTTTTTTTTTCAGAGCATGACTCGTAACTACCCCTTCCGGTCTAAAGTGCGCCCTCCGGGGTCTCCGTCCCTTACATCGTCGGCTAGGTTTGGGGAAAAGCGTCGTCGAAACGTACGGTATAAATATAATAGAGTTATTAGTTATTATTACCACTCGTAATCGCAAGGCTTGGCTTGGGAGAAAGAAAGTCCAATTTTGTTTGTTTAACATTCGATTGCCTCCAGAGTTATTATCATTTGGTGTGACTTCCAGGAGACGGGGCGAAGATTAAGTATGATCGGACTTGATTTGATGGGACTATGTTGGGTTCTTGTGGGATGATTTTGGCCGTGTTCGGCGGCTAACTTGGTTAATTACACAAAAAAAATAGGGCCTAAAACTAAAGGATGGATGTTTACATGAATAAATATTAAATTGGTGAGCTAGAGGCAGAAGAGCCACGGTTCTCGTGACCGGGTCGGTCGGGAACGAATTGTCGGTCTACTGGCCATGTGCGGGCTCGGCGCTAACTTTCAAAGCCTCTTGTCAGAACTCCAGGAAGCGTGGCCAGCCTGTCTCTGTACCCAAACGTGATGTGAATGAGAAAATTCCGGGACCTGCGCATCAAAAAGTTGAAATGATATATTTTTTTTGTCCTGTAAAATAATTTGGCTAGTTTTTTTTAAAAAAAATATATATATATAAGATTAAGTCATGAGCGTAGTGTGCTATATAAAAATACTAGAGATTACATTTGATTATATTTTAATTAGATTTATATATCACAAAAAAAAAAAAAATGGTTCAGATCGTAGATTGCATCCAGATTCTTCTTGGATTTGCGTTATCGCCGGGAAGTCTCTATTATTATTATTGGTTTTGTGATATATATATTATATAGGTGCGATATGCGGACCGGCGAGCCTGATAAATTCGATGATGGACCTGCACCATGGGGCGCTGATGCTGCTAGGCCCGACCATGAACGCGAAGGTGGCGTTCGAGATATCGGCGCGGCTGCCCCACCTGGCCATCCGGATGAAGGAGCACTGCGACCGGGCGATGGCCTACGCCAACCGCATGAAGAAGCTGGGGCTGAAGGTGATCTACCCGGGCCTGGATGACCACCCCCATCACTCCGTCCTGGCCTCCATAGCCAACCCGGGCTACGGCTTCGGCGGCATGCTCTGCCTGGACATGGGCACGGAGGAGCGAGCCAACCGGCTGATGCACCACCTCCAGAACACCACCCAGTTTGGCCTCATGGCCGTCAGCCTCGGTTACTACGAGACCCTCATGTCCTGCTCGGGCAGCAGCACCAGCAGCGAGATGAGTCCCGAGGAAAGGGCCCAGGCCGGCATCTCCCCGGGCCTCATCCGCATGTCGGTCGGGTACAGCGGCACCCTCGAGCAGCGCTGGAGCCAGTTCGAGAGGGCCCTCGCCATCGTGCAGCAGCAGCAGCAGCAGGCATCACAGGATGGTGCCCTCTATTGCAAGGTCTGACTCTGAGCGGCCCTCGATCTAAAAAGGCTTGCTTTCTGAAACTCTCTGCTCATCTAGCTAGAGCTAGCTAGCTAGCATACCTCTTAAGATTTCTCTGCTAGACGATGGTGATGTATCATGTACTTTGTGGCCTGCTCCGATCCGGGCCTTTGGTGCTGTGTTTTCAAGTGGACTGCATGGGCCCTGTGAATATCTCGGCATAAAAATATAGCTCTTAATGTTATGATGGGTTGATCATCATCGACAAGGAATAAATCAATCAATCTGGCACCACCAAATGAATGAACTTGAAAGAGCGTGATCGAACCAACTATATATATATATATATATATATATATATATGCGTCTTCCTCACCTGAGTTTTGTTTATTTTTTTAATTAAAAAAAATTTACTGTACCACATGCAATGCAGAAACTATACCACTCATGCATATTAAAAATAAAAATATATTTCTGCATGCATGTTGAATTGTTGATGCAGTAGATAGTACGGTAAGACTTTTTCTTTAACTAGTTGTCTTAGGTATCGAATCCATTTGGATTGGACTGGATCGAGTTGGGCCGAACTCATTTCAGAGATCCATTTCCCTCTTGATTAGAAGTTTGAGTCTTGATATGAGAGGAGACAGACAGGTATTGATACGGTCTCAGGTCAATTCAGCTTCAATCAAATTTGCGTTTTTGTATCTGGCTCATTTGCACAAATATTCGACTCGGATCGGGTAACCTCAGTTCCACCAGGATGGTGCTTATATCCTTTTCCATGCCATGAAAAGAAGAGAGCTAGCGCACTTATATAAAACCAGTACACTCCCCCACCTCCACTGATGGATAAAATGTGGATCCCGTTAGTGATGCCTGTTAATAGTTTATGATTACTCTAGAAGACCGAGAAAAAAAGGACGATATGTTAGGTCTTTGTTTAACACATTACACATGTATAGATGGGGCCACGACAATGCACAAGTCGTGCATTCCTGACAGGTGGAAAAGCTGTCTTGCTCATTGAATGGCAGATCATTGTCCTTGTATATTATATGCAGTTGGATTATCACATCATATTCTTTCATTCATTTAAAATTTTCGATATATGCGGTCCAGACTCGAACAATTGGCACTTCAGTGGATTACTCGTACCTTTTGATGTTGATGGGAAAATATGTAGATTGCTACGAGAACCATAAATAGATTGCTACGAGAACCATCTAAAAAGAACCATCCAAAGAGATAACGTTGAGGCAAGAGCAACCACTACCGTGTGATGCGAGTGCACGAGGACTTCCTCTTCCCTTTCTCCTTTCATAAATATAACTGGAAGCATATATAAATATAGTGCATAATGAAAGCTGCGGTAGTGCGGTGAAATGACGTCCTCGGACCAACTCATACTTCATACGTCCAACTTTATTTTGTTTTCTGCTTGGTCATCGGACTAGGCTTACAGAAATTTTACAATCGCACCACCCTGTCGAACTGTTTACATCCTTGTCTGCATACAGCTCTTGTAGGGGAAATCGATTCATGCGGGAACTTTTTGACATCTTGCTTCAAAGTTATTCTGATTTCATACGAGAAGGCTATTATAGTGGCTGATATGCAACATTTTTTTTTTTTTCAATCTATCAAAAATGAAACAAAGAATGCTAGAGAGTAAAAAAAGTTATCCATGATCTTAAATCGAATATCTAGTGCAAGTTACACGACATTACAATGGAAACCCTTAAGTGTGAACCATCTGTCGAGTCGTGGCCCAGCATAAATAATAGGAACAAGGACTCCAGTCTTCTTTTTCCCGCTCTAATCATTTTGGAAAAAGATTTTGTGCATCGCCATGGTGCAGACGCGATGATTCGCCTACATGCAAATTTGCACATCAGCGATGCAAAACCTACAAGCAAACCCCATGACATAAGCCCATCCGTGAATGAATCATTGCATTTGATACAGATCATGCTACACCAGAAACAATGGACAAAGACTTTTCCATCATTTTGTTTCTACCATGGGCACCAGACTGTGATCCCTTGAATACTATGCTGCTTTTCCCACTCCAATCATTCTGTCTTTTCTTCCTAAATCAGACGAGGCTCGTGAACCAGGGAGCTCAGAGGACTTCTGGATTGCGATAAGAGGGATCTTCATACACAACCACATGTTCGATCAAGATCTCCATTGATCAAAATAATTTACATTATTGATATTTCAGCATTCTAACTTTTCTGACCAAAGAATAATTAACGACAAATTGCCCGAATGACCTCCCTCTCACGCGTCCTTGGATGACGAACGTTACGCCATGAAGAAGACATAAATATAGTAGTTTATTTTTTTAAAAAAAAATTATTAACAAGCTGTTTAGCAATTAGTTCTGATCGGGGTACAACAGAACTAGAATGTTTTTAAAACCATTTTTCATCACCCCTTAACTTGTTTGGTTCTTCTTTTCGACCACTAAATCTGTATGTTCTCACAATATTCCCTGCCCAAAACATTTCAGACATCATTAACCCATCCGATATTCCACCAACAACTACATTCATCAAGAAAAGGAACGTTAACACAGCAATTTGGAGCAATGTCTTCAGGAAATAAAGACTATTCCATATACATGTGCATGATGTTATTCTCCTTTTATCAAATATAAGATCATATAGGCTTATATACTTGCTGGGCTGACCCACGATCCTACAGCAATGCTTGCCAGAAGCATAAATACTTCGACCCCCCTCAAGGGATATAGTCTACTGGGAGGTAGACTATATGAGGTAGACTATATTTTTGCCAGAAGCATAAATACTTCTCCTTCAGGTATGTAAACCTAAAAGTTGTTCACTAAGAATACGAAGTTAGAGGAGTTCTGAAATGCGTGCTACAAAAATATCCCAGATGCATTCCACATGTTGCCAAGCCATAATCCCACCTTATAGCATGTGTTGCATAGACAGGTGCCCTCTAATTAGAATCTGTTAATTGAACCTGAGCCAACAGATTACAAGAAATAATGTTAACAAGAAAAATCTATGGAAACCTGGTCAGAATTCTTTACAAACTCATCTTGATCATTATAATTTCAATCATGAAATTCTGATATCATTACTTGTACACTGCAGCAACTTCTCTTATCCACAGAAGGAAGCCTGCAGTGCTTGATTATGACTTTGTGAGAAACAAATCAGAGGTATACAAGCTGACAGCAATTCACCCCTAGTATAGTACGTGTAAAAAAAATTGGCATGGTAGATACATCTGTTTAAAACGAGCACAATGTCACTTCTACAAGGACTGTCAACTTTTGGTCAGCCTGATTAAACAACAAATTGATCATCCTTAAGAATATCCCACAAAAGACTCATAAACATAAATAGAAAAGACTATACTGTTTTGGACACAATTCATTGGAATGATCAAGATTTTATACCCAAATTCACCATCAAATTATATCCAAGGAAGCGTATAAAATCAAAAAAATTTCACAATATTTATTTTGTCACTATTTCAGTCCAAGCCTCATTATGCTGCCCCGCTTGAATGTTTCAATCTAGAAGTTGGAATCTTCACCACACCGATCATCCATATCCTTTACCACATGCGGGCTTCTAGGATGCTCGAGTTCTTATCTAGCACTAAATGGGATTATGGGAATTTTGTCCAATTTTAAACCACTTCACTATGAATTCCTATTAAGATCAAATCTTCTAGATTAAATATTTCATCGTGAACTTCTATTTAAGACAAAATCAGCTAGATTAGGGCTGCTAACGGGTTAGGTTGGGTCATGCTTGATCCTAATCCGACCTAATTTTATATTCGGGTCTTGATTTTGGATCTGGATCCAACCCATTTGCTAAGCAGATTGGATCGACTAGGGTCTATAGAATTTTAAACCCAATAAATCATTCAAGTCCAACCAAAAATATTGCATTTGAGTCAAGTATCTAACTTTTTTTTATTGTTAAAATCTAGTAATTGATAATCAAATATAAATCCATTGAAAATTTAAATGAGAATAAAAAGAATCAACTTAAACTTAAATTTTTATTCAAAAACTCTTAATTTTATTTAAGTAAATGATTATCCTTAGGTTTATAATTATGATATTTAAAATATTTATTGATATACTTAAAGATATTATAAATAAAAATCTACCAAAATAAATAATAAAATATAAATATTTAGATAGAGAAAAAAATATGGGAGGATATCTAGTTGTTAAGATAAAAAAGAGAACTAATTTAAATTAGAGTTCATTCAATGAATTTATAAAAATAATTAGAGTAAAAGAAAACAAGATTTATATAATTAAGGTTTACAAATCGAAATAAATCGAGTTCAACTCGGATCAAGAAAATACAAGACTCGGATCCGACCGAAATTTAGATCGGGTCTAATTTTCAAATTTGACCTAACCCATGGGTGTCCAAATACATATCAAGTTGGGTCTAATCGGATTGCGGGTCAACTCGACCCATTTGCAGCCTTAGATTTGAACACACTAAGCCCCTTCTTCTCCCCCCCACCCAACACACACATGAGGATAGAGAGAGAGAGAGAGAGAGAGAGAGAGAGAGAGAGAGAGAGAGAGAGAACAAGGATCCTGTCAATTGGATATAAAGTTGGAACTAATTAGGTGAAATTGGAAGATGGGTTCAATAATGATAATCCGAGTTATTGAATGTTATCTTCTTCTACCTTGAAATTGCTTATAGACAATTGCCAAAAATAAAAACTACTTACAAACGAAAAACAATAGTTAAAAATGGGCAGCTTAAATAAAAATAAAATAAAACGACTATTTCTGACTTCTTAATGTATAGGTTAGGAGTCTCCAAGTTACATGATTTTTTTTTTTTTTGGTCCCTAAGCAGTCTAAAAGGCAGTAGATTACAATCAACAGCTGGGATCATCATAGTTACACCTCCGTCTCTCAATTTCATCTAATGAGATCCAACTTCAAATTCAGTTGACTGGATCATAATCCACCCCTCTCTAGCTACACACACAATTTGCAACCCAGCCATCCAGGTCGTGATTGGTTGTTCTTTATGTCTAATTCAAGTTGAAATTCAAGGTTGGTTGTTCCTTATGTCTAATTCAAGTCGAAATTCAAGATTGATTGTTCCTTATGTCTAATTCAAGACCTCAATGATCACATTCAGCCTACATGACAGAGGCGCAAATTGTTCAAACTACTTTTGTCCACTCTATCCTCTTTTCAGTCCTATTCCAAACTTCTCTCCAGCATTTCTAGTTTCTTTCCTCCATCTTTTACTGCATAATCAACTCATTAGCATTAATTCTACCATGTCCATATATCTTCACCACCCAACAATTGATTTGTATGATGGAACTGGTTTATCAGTCTTGAGAGAGTACTTTGTCTCTATACAATTCTTTATCATCCATCATGTTTTGATAATATATGATAATTTTACATCTCTCCCTTATTTATATATGAAACAAGCTACCAAAAATAACATGATTGGAAAATGATATGCTATGAACTCTAATTGCATCCTTGAGTCCACACATGCATAGAAGTCATGCTCAACACATTATGATTGGATCCAATTAACTTCAGAATCCTTATACCATAAAATTTCCTTCCACAATTGCTGACAAAAGTTCAACACATCTGTAGTATTATCATTCGATACTATATCTTTTCTGCATGCAAAAACACTGACAGATCACACCTCATTTATCAGCAATAAATGCATTTTACAAGCAAAAGGTGATAAAGGCACTGATTTAGCCCTGATGAAGTATTAGTACCAGTCAAAGTCTCCATTTTGAGACATCAATTCTCTGTCTTCAAAATTGTCTGTGTACCCAGAGAAAAACAGGCTGTCGTCAAATTACCCACTAAAAAACCTCTTCCGATACTTGGCCATGAAAAAAATATATAAAAAAAAGTCATGCATTTTCTTTCTCTTAGCTTCAAGTTTGCCATCATCCTTTCTGAGAAATGGCCTTAGTGACTATCCTTTCTCACATGACAACAAACTGGCTGTTTAAATCATAGTTATTTACCTGATACATTGCTTCAAATTTGGTGTCCTGGAAAAACTATTGTAAAGATGTTTCACGAATCTTAATTCCACTGAACATACTGTTTTTAGTATATATTTCTACTGTCAATACAACTAAAAGTGCTTTATTTATGGAAGCAAATCATGCCAATAAATAACCATTCCAAGGTTTGTCATCTCAATACCAAAACCTGTACTAGCACCACACTGATATAGTGTCAGTACATCTGGTACTTGGGTTGGTTCAACGTTCTAAGACTCATTACACATCGGTACTGAGTCTTGGTTTGGTATCGCTACAATATAGTACGCTTAGTATGGGATGGTATACATTAGCATGGCATACCATGAACCATTCTTTTGAATAGAAAGCATGATTTAGGAAGCTCAGTCAAACATCGTACAGAATGTAACAGGATCCAGTATTCACCTGAAAAGTTACCTTTATGCTTATGAGCTGTAATGGTTCAACATTAAAAGCAGTTAATCTGGTCTACTGCTGAAACTCTTGGTTAAGAATTTGATGGTAAGTTCATGGGGAATTTGTAGAAAAACAGATGGCTCAATTTTCACCTAATATAATATGCAATTAGGAATATAAAACACAAAGTAACTGGAAACAAAGCCACCAAAACTATAAGTGATATCATAAAAGCAACATCTCACCGGATATTTAGTGTGGCTCACAAAAGGCTTGGGTTAGTCACGGAACAATTCTTGCCAGAGAACCTTAAAACAAGACCATCAATATTAACAGGAAGAAGAAATTTTTGCAAAAGGCAGCCTGTAGAGAAAGGTTCAGGTGGGGGTACTATCATAAGGGCACCATTCTTTCTACTCAACATTCCCATCACAGTCAAAGAGCTTCCCTCCTTGATGTACCTGCCAATCATTCAAATACACAGTAAGAAAACTCATAAGAAAATTTCTATGACAGCCAACAATGTAAAAGTCCCCCACTAAAATGAATGGTCCTAATACCCTTCCTTGAGACGTAACAAACGAGCTTCAGCAGAAAGGTGCCTTTCTTCTAGCCATTTCTTCAAGGTAGACGACAGTTCCCTGTTTTTACTTGCGGTATTGATGAGTATGTTTTCTTCAATCAGAGGGAACACTTTTGAATTGTAACCAGCTTTCACCAAAGCTCTGGTGCCAGACTTCAAATCTGTTATGTAAAAGTCCGCAGCAAACCTCTGCAAAAAGCCCAGAGAAAACTACGGACAGAGAGACACAATAGTAAAACTTGAAAAATTCCAATAATGTTCCTGATAAAGGTGCAAATGCTGCAAGCAGCAACCTGGAAAATTATTAGAGTAAATTACATGAGAAAAAAAAGCACTTTTAGAATCACTTTACCATATCCTAGATACCTTCAAGTTCCCCAAACATATGGCATATCTATCAAACAATGACAAATAAGCATCGACATTGTAGCAGCAGATTATTGATTTCTAGTATGTAGAAAACTATATGATATATAAACTTCTTAGAAGCATGACCAAGGAACCACTCTCTTCGTTCCAAGCTTAAAATTAAACACTATATAAGTACTTGCTGCCCTGCTAATGAACTCCTTGCTTCTCCTTGGATCTCTAAAATTTTTGAATCAACAAGTCATCAACACCTACAAATTTAGTTTCTTAAAAATAGAAGATAGCTTGTGCTATAAAAACTTGTCTTTCTTTGAACAACTTGAACCCTCACTTCAAAAAAAATACACAAGCACCACTTTCACATTTAATGGGCAATTAGATGTATCCATTAGGCAACTCTCTTTTGCCACATGATATGCCCAAGACCCTAGCATCCTGATGTCCTTTTCCTATGAAGTATCAACAAGGGTTTCTGAAAACATTGTGGATTTAAAAGAGATGATGGTTATAGAAGTTGACAATCAAGAAATATTAATTCATGCATCATTTAAATATTTTATAATGTTTTGCACCAAGGTTTGCTAAATTAAACAAAACAACAAGGTTTGGAGCATACCGACCTAAATCAGCATTATATCAGGTCAGTTCAGCTGTTCAGGTTAATAAAAGGTCCAAACTACTTGATTCGGCTCAATTCAGAGCAGTTTGGGCCCCTTTTCTTTTTTCAATTTCCTTTGTCTTTCTTTTCCTTTTTCCTTCTTTCCTTCCTTTATTTTCTTCTTTCTTTCCTTTCTTTTTCTTCTCCCTTCCTTTCCTTCCTCTCCTTCTCCTTTCCCCTTCTTTTTTTTCCTTTCTTCTTCTTTATTTCTTTCCTTTATTTCCTTCCTTCTCAAACCCTCTCCCTTGTTCTATCCCTTTTCCCTCTTCTTGCCTTCCACTTTTTCCTTCTTTCCCTTTTTTTCTAATTCTTATCCCTTTCTCTTTTTTTCCTTTTTCTTCTTCTTTCTTTCCTTCTTTCCTTTCCTTTCATTCTCCATTCATGTCATTATTCTTCTTCTTCTCTCCTTTCTTTTTTCCCCTTTCTTCCCCTTGCCTTCCTTCTTTACTTTTTCTTGTTCTTTCCCCACATTTAAGAATACTCTAAACAACTATAACATTAATCAAGGCTTAATTGTGTGCTTTTAGAGTACACCACAATACTTTTAAATATCTATAAATATTAACATAATCATCAAAAATTAAAAAAATGTCATACCAATACCAAATCAATATGTATTTATATATCGAGTATCAATATGATATGATTTGGTATCATAATATGCCAATCAAGTATCAGTAAGGTACCTAATACCATGATTTTAAATTCTAATTGGATGTTCCGTGGAACACTAGAATTGGTTATCATCCCAAGTGTTAGGATGAGATTGTTCCACCATCGTTTTAGCATCCTAATCGGTATGACTTGAGACATCCTGCATCCTAAGTGTTGGATGAGGCAGGACGTTGGTACGTCCTATTCCATAGAAAAATTAGGACAGCCCCATTTCATGAAATTTAAAACCTTGCTTGGTAGTGGAGCTATGGGCCTTGTATAATATGATTCATCCATTAGCTTACTAACAAATTGGTTGTGGCTAATCTTAGCTAAAATATTTGGGGGTTCAGTAATAGCTGACTTGAAAGGGCATAAAGATTGAGCTTTTAAAACCCAATTGCATAACAAAATCTATAGATTTATTTTCAAAGTTATAACCAATATGAAGAATTACTAAAAATGGGTGGTTCATAATAAACAGTTAGCATGTGCGCGCACGCGCATGTGCTCGTGTGCATGTGACCACGAAGCTCTCTTTTAGAATAGAAGAAAGCTCTGATCATTTGTTGACTAACTGCTATTTATCTAGGGCTTTGTGACACATTATTCTCAGGCAAAAAGATCACATTGGATGTCCTAGTAACTTTTATTTTGTAGGGATTGGTCAAAAGTTCACATTGGAGCCATTAACATTTCTCCATTTATGCTTGTTAGGAATTATAGCTATGGAGAAATGATTATTATTATTTTTATAACTATTCAAGCTAATAAACATCTACAAAGACGTGCAGAGTTAGTATGTAAGTGGCCAGAAAAACTAGAGATTTGCAACATTGGGTTCCCTAATTGGAATTTTTCCTTTGCGTACAATTGGTTTCTGTTTCTATTTTATTAGTCTTAACTTGCCTGTTTTCTTAGTCCCGTAACACTACTCTTCAGACATCCCTTTTTCATCTATTAATCATGTATTTTTAATTTATGTAGGACAGGGCTACTTTTGTGGGCTCTACTGACCTGCGGCTGATGTTGAGTGCTATGTTGCTTTACTACCGGATTCACAAACTATAAATCTTAGTAATGTTCTCTTCTCTCTTGCAATGAAAGGAAAATATAATCAGCTAAAGCCTATTAATAAAATCAGCTTATATATCAAAATGAACATATGAAAGCTATTATGCCATAGACATGATTTGCAACCACTGCTATTAACAGTTACTCTAAAGGAAAAGATATGATAAGTAATAATAAACCTCACCAAAATAAATGTGATTATTGTACCTCCACATATGCTAAATTCCACTTGAAGTGTCTACTACTAGGATTTGTCAGCTTTGATCCAAATCCGTTATACTCATACAGAAGCGTTGATGTATACACACATCTTCCAACCTTCTCATACGAAGATTCAAGAGATAGATCCTCACACGAAGCAAACTGAAAATAATTAAAAAATTAAAAAGGCTATTGTGACTTTCCAAACTACAATAAAAATCATGACAAAAGATTATCTTATGTTAATACAACAACAAAGAGAAAGAAAAGGAACCTAAAATATCCATTAAGAAACTCGAGATAGAGTAGGAGAAAAATTAAAATAAATAGTAACAAATAAGTTTTGAAGGAGTTCTGAAGATTTCTATTGTCATAAAAAGAATTTGAAGCTCAGAATACATGCATATCCTCCAATTGCAACCTAATGTCAGCTCAATCTAAAATTAAATGTAGAACCACGACCAACATAAAGAATTTGACTATAGCAGTACGATGTTAGCTGAATGAAATGCCAGAGATGACATGCAACATCTGAAAAGAAAAGGTGTCCTCTTCTAATTTGCATAGGACATTCTTTTAATATTGTTTAAATGAATCTATCTCATGAATTTGACCTATACTTTTCATCTTGCATAGCTTTCCACCTTGAAAAATATTATATCCGTAAGACACTGGTGTTCATTGGCATAGTTTAGAACATATATTCATTTTTTTCATGGGGTAAGTTGGTTAAATTCCAAGGCCTCAAGGAGTGCAAATACCTTTATACTGCTCTACATGGACCCTTTATATGCTGATGACACCTGGATGGCCTCTCTCTTCACCCTTTAGCATAAGTTACTATAAGACCTCCCACAAAACCATGGACCAGCATCCAAAGGCTGCATGGTCATTTTTAGCACCACATAAGAATTAAATTTTGCACGCCTAACTGGAGCTGATGCTGCATGCCAGTGTTGAGATTCATAGGCTTAACTTTTTAAATGAAGGTCTCAATTGAAAAGGACATGCTTCCTTGTCAGATTAGCCAATACCAGTAATATGAGTCTTTCAGCTTAAATCCCACATTCAATAATTTGATTCATGTTCTTCATCTGAAAACTTATCTTGCACATAGAATGATGCGATTCTTGTCCCTCCATATGTGATTCACAGCTGCAGGAAATCCCATCTTCCCATTCGTAAACTATTCAAATTTTCATTCAAATTGTTTTCTGGAACAGCAAGCAACTTCCTTGAACTGGATGTAATCTCATGAATACTGAAATTTACTTTCAGGATCTCGCAAAAACAATTTTTCATATCAGATTGACACTCATATTTTTTATAGTTTCAGGATTACTTAGAAAAATTGAGCAGGCAGAGGCAAAAAGCAGAGGACCTTTTCTTAGAAGTTCCAACTTCACTGATTTCCAATTCAGATGAGCATGTTTCTTACTGTCAAGAAAAAGATGAGCACGTTTCTCAATTCCTAGCAGAAACCACACCAACCTATACCTGCTAACAGAAGGTCTCCATTATCTGACACCATCCCAGCAGACTGTAGACAAGTTGCCATGGAAATTTGGCCCAGATTCCAGAACAAAAAGATCCTGTTGTATATGTCATGAACCTTGCTGATGCATATTTGACAGGAGCACATCAAAGGATGACCTACAAGGAAAAAGGGCTTGATGACTACTACACACCAGAGTCAATGTTACCTGGCTATTGCAGATGACAAAACAAATCCTGAAGATTTGATGACATAAGTTGACTTATTGCTGACGGTCTAACACCATTTGATCTATGCAAACTTTGAAGTTAAATATCTAACGAAGAAAATGTGGCATCAAAATCAATCAAAGATGCCATCAGATCCTAGCTGATTGCCAAATGAAATCGTGATAAAATTGTTTTTCTCTTTCCTTTCCACAATGGCAAACTCTCCTTCTGGTTCAGCAATGGATGGGTGAAGACAAATTCAAGCTTAGTTTCAAAGGATTCTGCATCTTTAAGTAGAGATCCTTTGCTATTGTAAAGCCATCTCAAATTTCCTATATGGTGATAACTTGGACTACGAATAGACGGAATAGGAAGAAGCTTTATCACCTCTCCCGTCTTGACATCTGATATATGGTTGATGAGCTGGAGTATTTTCATACTTCCCATATATTTAGAGAAGGGAATCAAGAGGGATGTGCAGCTCACAAGGAAGAAAGGTTCCAATGATCTGATGCTTTTCCTCCTCTTGCTTCTACTGACATGATGGACGTTAGTGGTCATATCCCTGACCATTTAGGGGGAAAAACATTTTTGAATTGAATGAAATTGCCATTTCTCTACTCCTCTTTGTGAGTTATAAGTGTCATAATTGTTATCTTCGTTACCTTCATGTTCAATTGTAGATGAATGTGAACATATTCATGGTTAGGTTAAAATGGTTACATTTTTATTTCAATGCTCTCCTTCGTATGTTATGAATGCTATTTCTTTTTGCTTTCTTCCTCCTATCTTGCTACTCCAATCTCGCTGATTAGATCATCTTCCTCTTCAAAAAAATTCCTACATGCACTAGATCCAGTCAGGTAGGTATTGTGAACTGACTCCTCTTGCTTTGCATGTGTTTCATAGAAAATGTTTTTCCACAATTCTAAGTGGTTAAGCCTTTTTGATCATGCAAATGGGTTGGCCATTTCGAAGACATCTAACTTTTACACTTGCTATCAAGGGAAATCAAAAGCTACCCGCCAAAAGAATCTTAGTGAGGCTGCAAGCATCCACTTTAGGACTCTGTGCAATGGCAGGGCCTCCTCTTACCTTGATTTAATAAAATTCCGCATAACTTGTGTATAGACTTTTTCAACAAAACCTTTCCATAAGTAAGTATCTCAAACAAAATTTTAAACAGTGTGTGATGGGACCTGATGACGCCAAGTCACCTTCTTCAAGCGCCGGGAAGACGGATGTCCTTCTCTCCGGACCCCTGCAAGAAAAGTCCCTGAAGACCGGATGCTCCGGTGGGACCCTCCGATACTCAAGTTAGTCACTTGGGATCAGACGAGAACTGCTCAGCCGAAGGGAGCTGAAACAGTTAGGGTTTTAGCTATAGGAAGAAAACTAGAAAACCAGAGTTCAAGGATCCTACTCACAACGCGGGCGCGTGCTTTTATACCTGTTCGAATGTCCCATCTTTCCGTTCTGGAAGATTGCTGTCGTACCATTACTGTGCGCGCCGGAGGCGCCCTGCGTTACCTGTCAATATGGCTTTACATGTGTCTAGCAGCCACGGTTGCATTTGGTGCGCGCCGTTGCTTGATATGACCGTGCACAGTTGCAAATGGTAGTGAATCGTACTCCGTAACGGGGCATGGTCATGCACAGTGACACATGCAATGCACCATACGCCATTATGAGATATGGCCGCAAGCAGCCACGGGCGCACGGCGGGTTACGTGGGTGCGCCAGGCGGCCCGAAGTTGTCGTTTGGTTCGAAGGCCGGTTCGCGTACTGAACGTTGCTCCCGCACCCTGAGACCGGAGGGGGTCTCGGGGTTGAGATGCAGTGGCCTCACCCTGAGACCGGAGGGGGTCTCGGGGGTGAGATGACGTTTGTGCACCCTGAGACCGGAGGGGGGGTCTCGGGGTTGAGATGCAGTGGCCTCACCCCGAGACCGGAGGGGTCTCGGAGGTGAGATGATGCTTGTGCACCCCGAGACCGAAGGAGGGTCTCGGGGTTGAGATGCGGCAACCTCACCCCGAGACCGGAGGGGGTCTCGGGGGTGAGATGATGCTTGTACACCCCGAGACCGGAGGGGGGTCTCGGGGTTGAGATGCGGCGACCTCACCCCGAGACCAGAGGGGGTCTCGGGGGTGAGATGATGCTTGTGCACCCCGAGACCGGAGGGGGGTCTCGGGGTTGAGATGCGGCGACCTCACCCCGAGACCGAAGGGGGGTATCGGGGGTGAGATGATGCTTGTGCACCCCGAGACCGGAGGGGGGTCTCGGGATTGAGATGCGGTGACCTCACCCCGAGACCGGAGGGGGTCTCGGGGGTGAGATGATGCTTGTGCACTTTGAGACCGGAGGGGGGTCTCGGGGTTGAGATGTTCGGGGTCTTACCGGATGTTCGGCAGAGCTAAAGGTTGAATGACTCCATGGAGACGGAGTCCTCCAGGCGGACGCTTGGCGGAACCAACCCTGATGTTGGATAAGGAGGAGGTTCCGGGGTTAGAGGAGGACCTCCGTTAGCTGCTGTTACCATCTATTCTAACGGCGTTGGATCAGCCACATCAGGACCAATTCTGGTTTTTTCATGAAACAAGATGCATTGGATACTGACTCTTGGGCCAGCTCTCATCCCATCACGGCCTATTTCCTAGCTCATCTTGTACTCACACTTGGGAGGTGGGATGTCCTGCAATTGAAACAATATTTAAAACCTTGATTTGATCACAAACAGCTAGGAAACAAGCCATCAAACATTCACATCAAGATCGAAGCATTGATCTCATCTAAGGGTGCAAATTGGGCTAGATCAAACTGAACTGTACCTGACCCTACCTATAGCTTGTGTCAGGCTGGACCCTATATGTTGCTTGGATTGATGGGGTTTGGTTTGGCAAACATCACCCTAAACAATTGCAGATTGGGCTCAGGTTGAAGGCTGGGGCAACCTGACTCAATTTTGTCCTGCTATCCTCTTGACCCAACCCAAGCCAATTATGTCCAAATATGTCCCTTTTTTTATTCAATATGACCTAACCCAACAATAACCTATGGTGTAGAAAGGTACCTTTCCCATCTAATCACACCAACTATACTTAGTGTCATTTAAATTTTAGATTCTAATGTAATGTTGCTAGATGAGATTCAGATACATCTTTGACAAGTTAAAGCGGGAGAAAATCTTTTGATGCATCAATTAGTGATATACCCTAACCCAACCCAAGTCAACAATCAACTTGGGCTATGTTCTGGGCTAGAAATTATGAAGCCGAGTTGGGCTTGGGTTAGATTAATTGGATTTTAAGTTGGCTTGGTCTGAGTCGGGTTGGATGGTTTAGAACATGGATTGAGTATGAGCTATCCTTAACCCACTCCAACCTACTTAAGTTACACCCATTGATCCCAATTTGTCTTCTAGAGATTACAATTCCTATTGGATCCACTTATTTGATCTCCCATTAAAGGTGAGTAATTACAAGTCAAAGTTCAATTAATGCATAGAAATCATGCCTCTTTGACACTCAGATAACATAAAATGACTCTTTGGTTCTACAAAAAATACTCTATGATTTTGAATAACCTCCAACATACTCCCCATTAATTCAAAATCTAGTATTGCTCCATAACGCTCAATTTAATAAGACCTTTTCATCTTTTTCAAATTTCTCATAATTTTCAAGTAGTTCCATTTCCAATTTCTGATTTTCTGATTTTCTTTCATCAACTTCTCTTTTTCTTTCCATAGCGGTTCAACTTGCTTTTCACTCTCCTGTAATTGTCCTACCAAAGCTGAATTTTCTACTTGTGGATTATGAGCAAGTCTTTCAAGTAGTTTAACATTTTTCTCAAAAAGGTAGGCTCTTGTAGGCTTCTTCATACTATCTTGACTGCATCTTGTTCAACTAATTTCTTTGTTTCTTTTCATACCTCTAATGAATAGAGTTCCATCAAGTAACACTTTTACATGAAATTCTTGAAAGTGGTCTCGACCCGCCTTGTATATATTGTATTAGGGATGCAGCTTGTGTTGCTTTTAACAAAACTCCTGCAACGATTCTTATAGGAAATAGTGACCGGCGGTTGTTCTTCAGCCATGCTACAAAAATCATTACATTAGATTTTATTGTGTCATTGTTGATCCTATGTCAGCTCTTTTGACCCAAGCATATTGGGTTCATTAGTGTTCAGGGCTATTTTCTCTAACTCCTGGGTTGATCTTTGATAGCTAACTCACTCACTGTTTCGAAGGATCAACCTCTCTCTCTGTTAATCTCTCTTGTTATCTTATCCGAAGGTTCTTGGCCTCAACATCAATCACATCCTAGACAAACACTAAGGATGGCACCAAGATCAGTCGAGCTCTAATACCACTGTTGGATCTAGAAGTGAAGAGGTAAGACTGATTACAAAAAGAAAGGGAACAATATGAACTCAAAATGACTAATAAAAATAATCATATCATAAGAAGATAAGCCAACAAGACTTAGGGTGTGTGTGACCTTTCTATTGTCTCTTCCATACTCACTGTCATATTCTCACTAAGACCTTCCTATTTACATACCTGCTGATGACTCTTTAACTTCCCATACATTAAGTAGGTGACACATTTAAAAGGAAAAATTTTCATGACACAATGACATAAACTTAGAAATTTAAGAGTTTTAAGACACTTTTAACTTCTGAAAAACATAAACTGACTCTTTGGTTTCTTAAAAAAATACTCTATGATTTTGAATTACCTCCAACATTTATATGTACTAAAGATTCTTAATGAGCCGATTCAAGCATCATGAACCATGCTAAATAGAATAAACTGCAATAAGGCCAATCAAGAACAAAGATTTACCCGAGCGAGACTCCCTTCAGTAGATTAACACAAGTTAAAGTAAACCATTTCGAGGCTACCCGACTCTGTTGATGCAACAAATTATTCCGCCTCAAATAACTCAACCAGACTTCTTTTACTCCTCATCAGTCAAGGAAGCGTGACTACGTTTTAATTCAACACATTAAACAACCCGACAAACAGAAGAAGACCTAATCCAATCCGAGTTGCTGTACATTCGGCATATAAGATCTCGAACGGCATTCTGCTAATAATGAAAAAAAAAAAAAAAGAGGAAATTTCTATCTTTACTCTCTACAAGTTACAGAACGGGGAAACAAAGAGATAGTAAAGCTGGCCGCGAATCAAATCCAATAAACCAAGGACGAAAAGAACGTACCAAAAGGACGAAAGAAAGAATGTTCGATCACATTACCCCGGTAATCTTGACGAGCTGGCCATCCCTGGCGGTGAGGAGGTCGGAGGTCGGGAGGCGGTCGAGGAAGACGAGGACGGCGCGGTCGTTCCGGAAGCTGGCGGCGTTCCACAGGAGGAAGGAGGCGACAAGGGCGGAGAGGAGGAGGACGGCGACGAGGAGAAGGACATTGTGGACGACGACGAGGATGAGGAGGGATACGGCGAGGCCGGTAAGGAGAAGAGGGGCGATGACGCAGGGGACGGCAGCCGGGACCGGGGGGCGGCATCGGCGGCCGGCCGCGGTGGCGGAGAGGTCGTTCATCCTCCTCCCGCGGGGTCTCGCCTCGGGGCATCCGCTAACGGCAGTCACGAGAGCGAGAGAGCGAGTAGGCGGTGAATGCGGTTTAATGCAGCTCAGGGTTTGGGAAGGGAAGCGGATATCGGCACCACGAGATGATAAACGAGCGCGTCTCGCCGACCGCTGCTGCCTCGTGGGCTTTCGCTTTCGATCGGTAAGCGGGGGGAGAAGGAAACGCTTTTTAAGAAAGGAGTACGCCATCGGACTGACAAAATATATATATATATATAATTATTATTATTAATAGGCATCGATGGCACTTGCTTGGGATGTAGGCGAGATGGTGACAAAACGTGGCGGACGATCACACTCGTAGCTTTAGAAATATATAATCGATCCACTTTACCGACTAAAAAAGGACGCAGGAAGTGGGGGGACCACGGGGATTGAGGTCCATGCGCCGGTGGGAAAAGGGTCGTGGGTTGGCCATGCGAGGTCAGCAGCAATTTAGGCTTTTTTGGCTCGATAATGGTACGTATCGAGATGATTACGAGTTTTAAGCATGCGTCTTGAGCTAATCCATATTAAATGATTCTTGACTTATATTGATCTTTATTAATGGATGCCTCAAATTTATGATTTCTACGCAGAAGACCACCTTTTTATCACGACAAGTGGGATGGTATACCATAACTAATGTTTTGAAAATTTAACGGAATCAGCTTAATATTTGGATCGGTCAATTGGTTGGACCGAATAAACTGATTTAATGAAATCAAATAAATATAATTAATTTTTAATTTAATAATATAAAAAATAAATAATAAATATAATTTAAATAAAAAATAAAAAAAATAAAAAAAATATTGGATCAGTTCGAAATCGGATCGGTTCAATAATTTTTTTTATTTTTATCGGATCATATAAAAATTTGGATCGGATTGATGATCAATTTCTGATTGAATCAGTTGGACCGGCTAGCTCGGTTCGATTTTTAAAATACTAGTAATAACCATTTCAGCCAAAAAAAAGAAAAAAAATTAAAAAAAATAGAGATCGATATTAAAATTTTAAGTTAAAATAAAACATAAATATTATTTAAAAATATAAGAATAGTTCAATAGGATCAATAAGACAATAATCCGTATTTTTATTTTCATAAAAAAAAATCATCCCAATAAAGCAAAGCAAGATAAATACTCATTTTACTCGGTGAAATTGTCAACTCTCTAAGAATAAAGTAATTACCCCTATATTGTAAACCACACCAAATTTGACGAGTGTAAATCCTGCTTCTATTGCTATGGAAAAAAAAGATGTGTCTATTTTGCTTGAGTATTTGGATGCAGATCCGGAATAACAAAATACTATTTGAGGGTTTTTTTAGATACGGGAGTGGACTTTCTAGAAAGTGGACAGGTTTGCCCTTCCCATTATGTAATTAATTTTTTAAGTAATATTCATATAGTCATCACGTAGTACCAAAAGAAAATTGCCATGCAATATCATGGGCCAAGGATAATATTATAATTTGCTCTAACAATAAATAAATTATTTTTTATGTTATTAACTACAAGTCAAGTGTAATAATATTGTATATTGTTTATTTACATAGGTTATATAATATTAAAACATGACAGAACAGCTTGGGCCCATAGATGACATAAAAATTTTACATTGCAACAGTCAATAAATTATTTTTACACTATAAACTACAACTAATAATATATATATTATGTTATTAATTCTAAATTAAATAAATATATATATATCATCTTATATTATTAATTCTGAATTAATTATATATCATCTTATATTATTAGTTTTGAATTATTACATGTAAATGAAAATAAACAACCAACATTTCCTTTAGTAAATGATGGGCTAAATCACCATGCTCAAATCCTCAAATCATCCTGGGTTTGAACGGAGACAAACCCTTTCATACCACTCCTAAATAAGGGCGAAGAGATTTAATACCATGTAGTACTAAGAATTTATGCGGATCGTGAGATTTGGTACGATGAACAAACATGAAGTTGAGTATTATTAATATATCAGATCAGATGTGTTCTGATAGCCAGAGGCTTGAAGCATCTTCCTTTTTCTTTTCTTTTTATTTTTTTTCCCAATAGAAATCGATGAAGGATGTACCAAAATGAAAGGGACCAAGGAACAACCAAATAAGCGTCTTCCGAAATTATATGCCCAGTTTATTGATCTCCTTATTTATTTATTTTACATTAAGCATCTCCTTTAATAGAACAATTTTGGTTCTTTCATTGATTTGAATTATGCTACCTAACTTACAAAATTATAAGCGAATAGCAACTTGCTCTACTTTGAACCGGGTCCCCATATAATTTTGTTTCCATAAGAAAATATAATTCAATTAAAAATTATACAAAATGATATAAATCTAATTTATTATATTTTCTTGACCTTCGCCCTCAACTCTGTTCCAGAATGCTTTTATGTTACTTATTTTCTATATCATTAGTGAAACAAAATAATCATGAAAAGAGTCCTATAGATTTGAATGCTGATGTAAAATTGCATAAATGGAAAAGAATGAATTTTGCCCCTTGCTTTTAATGAATCTAATCCATCTAAAAGGTTTGGAATTCAAATTATGAATATGAATTAAGCAAGCCAATAAATAAACTGACAATTGGCTCAAATTATAAAGTTATTGGAACTAGGGATGCAGGTTAAAATCATGTCCTCGCCATGATTTTGCCTAGACTTCTTTAATCCCAGTTCTCACAAACCCATGGTCATGCAAACACATACAATAATTAAAAATAAAATAAGATAAAAATTAAGGTTACCTTATTTGGCTCTTACATACAGAACTGATCATAGAAAAGATTCAATCAGTTTCTTTTGAACCATTCTAATGAGAACCCTGTTTGATTATAATCATTGAGGCATTGCGTTGATGTCATCATTGTGAAAGAAAAATTACACAAAATTGCTGCTCTTGAAAATATTAGGCAGATGAACAATATTCAGTATCTCCTATAACCAGCTATATATTGCAATAATAACTTAAAAAATCAAAGCAGTAAAATAAGTTTGATGAGGCTTCCACAGTTTGAAGCTATACAAAATGCTAGCCACTGAATCAACAAACTTCATGGATCGGAGCAATAACGTGATCGTGATGCTGAATATTTCCAGTCAAAACTATATTCATATATAACATTTGCATCAACCTGAAGAGTAGGATATATCTCAGCGCAAGTCAACTGACAGGCTGACAACTCCTGCCTGTTGATTCTAAAAACGAGATGGGCATTTTATACCACTACTAAACCAGAAGCATTTGAAGTCTGCATTTTATCATCATAATATCTATATGTTGATTGTAGATCAACTTGAACTAATTTGATACAATTACATGTTAGCATAAAGATGATATTTGCTCATGCATGCATGAGGTTAATGTTGCTTAGCTTAGATAGAACTCATGATGGGCTTGTGTTTTTTAAGCTAAACAGACTCAAAAAAAAAAAAAAAAAAGATTTTGTAATTTCACTTTTACTTTTATGCTTAAAAGACTCATCACTGGGGTTTCTATGCTATTGAATGAGAAAAACACTTACAATGATCCCACAAGAAGTATATAATTGTTTTAAAAGAAGCTTTTTTTATTTTTTATTTTTTTGTACACCAGTTGCATGGCTGAATTTCTTGCTTTTTCCCAGCGATCTCCATTTTCTGTATTTATTCCTTAGCTCAGATATTCTTATCCACCCAAAATCTTCTTCTGAAAGTGATGTTGGAGGCACATGTTGAAGCTTCTCTTTAAAGAATCCTTTGAATGTGGACAAGGTTGGGGCCATAAATTGTACCACATTGCTTGTTTCAATTATGCATTCCCAAATAGAAGAACTCGAGCAAGGGCAACCTAGGGCAAAGATTTGTTTTGTTTGTGTGTTTTTTATGCAACCAGCTGCCAGAGCTGAAACCTGATGCAGCTGTCAGTAAAAATTAGTTTATTACTGCCAACACAATGCACTACCAGGCAACCAGCAGTGGCCGTTAGCATCTTTCAGGGGCAACTTTGCAGTTGGTATCATTAAAGAAGAAAAAGTATGCCCCCAAAAGTACCAACATAATGTACCATCCCCTTAAAGAGCTTAAAAAAGCGAGATGTTCATATATTGAACAGGTTGACTGACATGTTGCCAGAACTCTCCTTTCAATGCTGCAACGTTATGGCTGAGCAACATGTTCATAAGCCAAAGGCAAAATATCGTGAAACTTTGACCATTGATAAAACGATGGAACAACACACACACAGATCAACCAAGAGAAAAAGCTGAGCAAAAGATGAATCTCACATTTTAGAGCACAATCATCTGGTTTGAAAGATGTTTTGGATCATTTTCTTAGGAGAACTCTTTGCTGCAGACTCGAGCTCAAATATCTCATCTGAGTTGAGGCGCCAACCAAGGGAACCCAGATTCTCTTCCGCTTGCTTGACTGTCTTCACACCAGGAATTGGAATGGTGCCCTTGCAAATACACCAGTTTATTGCAACCTGCACAAGATTACCAACAACAATCCTACATAGATGAAGAGATAAACAGCTCCAGCATCGAGTTTTTATATTTAACAAAAAAACTAAGTTGATCACCATCTCAGTGCTTTTCACACGGAGCCTGATCACAGATGTCTGATAAGCCATTAGTTATCGAAGACATTAATTAGAATGAGATGTTGCTTATTCAATGGTTTACAGTTAGCTTGTTTCTTCAGAAATTGCAATGCTGAACGATAGCCCAATGTGTCAAAGCCACTAATGCAATCTTGTAATGATGACGGTGGCAAGGTACCACACAGAAGAATCGTCACTAAATGAACCATAAACGTTACTGGAGCAATGCTTATTCAGTATGATTGGTTGTGTGTGATATGATACTAGAAGAGGCACCCATGAAAGTAGTAGGAAGTGATATCATCAGACAGTAACATATGAATTTGAGTCATATAATTAACTCACTAGAAGGTCCTGGAACATGAAGGCTTCCCTGTATCTTTTACAGACAAGTTATAATTGAAGAATCAGGAATAAAATTTGTGGACCAAGAGTCATATTTAGCATTAGCTGTACTAGATAAATAAATAGATCAGGCCTGATAAGAGGATAGAAAACCAAAATAGGAACTTTTGACTTGACACCAAAGGACTATATTGGTATAATTCATAACAACATAGTAGTTATATTATTTCTCCCTCATCCCATAATATTTGCAGACCTCTTTCTAAGAGGATCACATTGACTTCTCTTCCCTATTGCCAAGCAACCGCTTCATGATATAGCTCTACATGGCTATCTAATATATAAATAAACTTTTCAATCATCATTTCATTGTTTATGCAATCATAGGTACAGCGATGTGGATCTTGGGTTGTGATATGTAGATAAGTAAGTCCATGGTCAATCAGATGATGTGCTTTAACTCGTCTAGTTGATACCGAAGTGAAATGCATACTGTTCCATTTAATTAATTAATTTCACAAAGGAAATATGCTTGCCAACTTAAAGCTGAAACCTTATCCTCACTCTGGTCATCCATGAGTTAATTGAACAACATTTTAACTGGCATTTCACTTTTGTTCTACCATCAGTGTTCCACAAACACGGTCACACTCTATTCTGCCACTTTACTTTTCTGGAAATCTGCCACAACGTCCTCTCAGGTATGCTCATCGCATGTTACATAAATCTCCTCGGTGCCTAATGTTTTGATCCATTTAAATAATGAATTAGTATATGTAATGCTTCAAGCCCAACTACTGGTCCAATTAACTTGTTAATGAGTCAAAATCACACGGTTTTAAAAACTCGAGTGAAAGTTAATTGATAATAAATAAACTTGAGTTATAAGTACTTCAACTTTTCTTTTTCATCCAATATGGAACTATTTTTGGGTATTACAATCTTTCCTTCTTATAATGTGACGTCCTTCTTATATGCCATAAGTTAGTTAGAATCTATCCTAAGTTAAATCGTTGGTACTGTAAGATAGCTCCACGCCATGGCAGGACTCTACCACCGTCTCATGGATAACCCTTTCCTCCTGCCCATTAACTTTTGCATACTTGGATCGGCTCTAATATCATTTGTAACACCCCAAACCCCTCTGTTGGTTTAATAAACCTGAGCCGAAACCATATGCTCCTAAAAATTCGAGTAAAAGTTAATTGGTAATAGGTGAACTTGAGCTATAAGCACTTCAAACTTTTCTGTTTCATTCGATGTGGAACAATTTTTGAGGTATTATAGTGTATAAATAGTTCATGGTGAATCTCAAATAACCCACATATCAGCCCATACATACAAGAAAACAAGGCATACTAAAGCACATACCTGCGACATAGTTTTCTGTCTCTTTTGTGCAATCTTTTTCAGTGAACTAAGCAATGGATCTAGACCAGGAAGAATCTGGCGAAATAGCAAACCCCTGCAACAGCATGGATGCAACTCTCTTTGTTACATTGCCATGCAGCAATTCAAAATTTTGCAGCAAATATGCAATCTCATTACCGTGGTCCACGTGGAAGATTAGATACAACATATTTTCCGGTGAGCATTCCCAATCCAAGTGGACTATATGCAATCAAACGGATACCTAGAGAATCACATACTGCTTTCAATTCCAGTTGATCATTGCCCATGCTTAGCAAAGAAAACTGAACCTGCAATTTAAAATTATACCAAGAAAGTTATTGCAAACCAGCAAGCTCAATAAAGTCTATCATGAAATAACCATGATGACTGTTTTAAAAAGGAAATTAGATGAATCACCTGAGCTGAGCATAGTGGAACACCTCGTGACTTGAGGTAATTATGAATTTTAATAAGTTGCTTTGGCCCATAATTGCTGACACCAACAGCACGAACTAAACCCTATCAGATGCATAAATTCAACATATCAGGACTTTTGATGGCTTAAATAATAAATACAATAGATCAGGAGATTTTAGCCTCATATGGTTCTCTAAAAGATTACTCTTGCTATTCATGTGTGACCAGACAAAACAATAATAAGGGAGAAAACACAAACAATCGATCATTTCCTCTGGAATGTACCTTTATTTTTAATTTTTTTGGACCTTCTTATGACAAGTGCAATATGAGGTCATATAAAGCAGGTGAAAAGTTCATGGTCATGGACTTTCATATTTTATGGAACTAATAGAATTTTTTCCATCATTTTCCTATTAAAGTTTTAGCAGATTTATGTGTATGAAGAGGTAGATTAGATATTTATCAGATTCATCTGAACAGATGTCACAGTGTAATGCATGGTTGAATTTAGTAATCCAGTTTGAAATGTCAGACCCTGCATGATAACGTGCTGTTAGTCCAAATTCACAAAAGAAAACAAAGGAAGAAACTATTAAAAGTCACTGTAATGAAAGATAAAGACAGAAGCATAATGTCACATCAGTTTCCATACAGCTTTTATTGCCTAGCAACACGGACAACATCTAAAATTTGAAAAATTATTCAATTGCAAAAGATTAGCTTTTGGAACCAAGATTTACAAACTAACCCAAACAACCCAATTTGGGACATATTTAGGGGTGGTACCTATTTAACCTGTTTAATAAATGGTTAGGTTCAGATATAGACTTTTAACCTGTTTGATACATAGGTTGTGTTCAGGCCGACAAAATTTTGATATATCTTGTATCTAACCCTGTTTGATACATAGGTTGCATTCAGGCCGACAAAATTTTGATATATCTTGTATCTAACCTGACCTGATTGCCTCTCCCAAGCACATCATATCAAACTGGCATGGAACTAGATCAATTCCGTGTATCAGTTTGAGATGGAATCAAGACTGCCAGAACCAGCCCAAACTCAGAAGTAACCAGTTTTGAAAGGTTTTGCCTCAATTTGCCCAGGCAAACTGGTATTTATATAAAAAATTTCTCACCCTGAATAAGTCCCATCTCTCCTCGTTTACAATCCTAACTCCCTTCACTCTAATGCTACACTAGTTGAACCCTGAATGGTTTTTCTGCAATAACCCCTCTCGAACGCCCTCACTAGTCACCCCAATCATTCATGCTCTTAGCATACAACTTCAACCCTAATTCCTCGTCAAGTATCTGTTAGGTAAATAGGCTAATAAGGCCTAAATAGGCTAATAGGCCTTGAAAGTCCATTACCTCCTTATGTGTGTGAATGAAAACTTATGGAACATTTAGTTCCACATCGAAAAATCAAGAAAGAAGGTTCACTTATATGGAAACCACTTCCTTTAAGCTTAAGTTCCTTAGCTCACTAAATGTGGGAACATTTAGTCCACATCGGAAAAATGGGCGCTGTGCGCATCGTCACGAGGAGCTTGAGGGGCTTTAAATTTTTCCTAGATCAAGAGGATCCGACGGTGAAGACTGATCGGATCAAGATAAGGGGCTGAGATCAATTGACCGTTGATCATCGGATCAGATCAGAACTAATCGTTGATCGATCGGATGAAGGGTCGAGATGTGGTGATCAAATCACGATCGCGATCCAATGGCTCATACCCGTCGGTTGACCAGTCAACATGACGGTTGGTGATAAGGCATCGTCCGATCGTCGGTTGGTAATAAGGCACATGTCTGATCGTACAGTTGGAGATAAGTCAACGATCCGATCGTGAAAAGGCATATCAAAGACGAGCAACCGTCTATCTGATAATGCGATCATCAGATCATGATGGTGAAAAAGCATATCGAGACGTGGATCGGGTTATCTGATCGGCTGATCATCAGATCACGGCCATGGATCGGCTTATCACATCACGAAAGGACTTATTGATTAGATCGTTGATCGGATCGATCAGATCTAACGTGCAGATCAATTCGTAAGGTTACTTCCAAGGGGCACCTAAAACCTATAAATAAGACCATAAACCAAGCTTTTTCATTCAATCCAATCCATTCCGAATTGAGTTCAATCCGAATCAATTCTAGTCTTCTCTCTCTTAGGCATTTGCATACTTTTCCTAAGGGTAGTATAGCAATAGTGCATTAAAAAGAGAGTAGCATTCTTGGTTCGAATTTTTTGATGAATTGTAGTGCTGCTTTCATCAAAAGAATATTGTTGTATCCTAGGAGACAATCGTCATATTGACCGTAAGCACCATTGCGAAACGAAATTGTCTTAAGGACATAGAGTATAACTCTAGCCTCAGTTTTATCAATTAGATAACCACCATCTGCCACAACCAACAATCTTAAGATAATTTTCTGCTACCACGAAAGTGTTGCTGCAAATGGCTACTATGACGACATCCGTTCAAACCGAGAGATCGGAGAAATTCTCTGGCATGAACTTCAAGAGGTGGCAACAGAAGATGCTGTTCTACCTCACAGCTCTGAACCTGGTCAGGGTACTGAATGAAGATCCGCCTGTCCTGAAGGAAGGGGAGACCGACAAGCAAGTCATTGCTGCGGTGAAGGCATGGAAGCATTCAGACTTCCTTTGCAAGAACTACATCCTCAATGGTCTGGACAATACCCTGTACAATGTGTATAGCAGTATTGCTATTGCCAAAAACTATGGGCATCCCTGAATAAAAAGTACAAGACAGAGGATGCTGGACACAAGAAGTTTATGGTTGGAAGGTTCTTAGACTACAAAATGGTCGACAAAACTGTTATGGAGCAAGTCCAAGAGCTCCAGATCATCTTGCATGAGATACATGCAGAGAGAATGTCTCTCAGTGAGTCATTCCAGGTAGCTGCCATCATAGAGAAGCTACCACCACTATGAAATGACTTCAAGAACTACCTGAAGCATAAGCGGAAGGAGATGGGACTTGAAGACCTAATTGTCCGCCTGAGGATCGAGGAGGACAATAAGAGCCAAGACAAGAAGACAGGCGGCCAACCTGCTGAGCCAAAGGCCAACCTCATAGAAGGAAGAAAGAAACGCAAGTTTCCAGCGAAGGCTTTAAACAGAAGAAGGGCAATCCAAAGAAATACAAGTTTAAGGGAAAGTGCTTTGTTTGTGGAAAGCAATGACACAAATCCAAGGACTGTCGTTTCAAGGATAAAGAAAAGAAAAAGGTCAACATTACTGAAACCCTATCCAAAGAGGTATCCGAGATGATGCTATCAGTTGTTATATTTGAAGCAAACATGGTTGACAAAGCAAATGAGTGGTACATCGACACTGGAGCTACCAGACACGTCTGCTCTGATAAGAGTATGTTCTCATCATATACTCCTATCAATGGTAGAAATTTGGTCATGGGTAACTCCACTACATCCAAGATAGAAGGACTTGGCCGCATATTTATGAAGATGACATATGGCAAGGAGCTTCTACTTAATGATGTGCTACATGTCCCTGACATCCGGAAGAATCTTATATCAGGCTCCTCCTAAGCAAACATGGCTTTAGAATGTCTTTGAGTCTGATAAATTTGTACTCACTAAGGGGGGATATTTATTGGAAGGGGTTACTTGAATAATGGATTATTCAAGGTAAATGTAATGACTGTACACAGAAACCTTGAAATAAATAAAGCTTCTTCTTCTGCTTATATGGTTGGCTCTTTTGTTTATGGCATGATAGATTAGGACATATGAATTTTAATTCATTACAAAATGAATGAAATTAGAATTATTACCTAATCATGAAATCGATCCACATTACAAGTGTAAGTGTGTGTTGAAGCTAAGTTAGCAAAAACATCATTTCCATCAGTTGAAAGAAATACTGAACCTCTTGACTTAATTCACAGTGATCTATGTGACTTAAAATCAGTTCAAACTAGAGAGGTAAAAAGTATTTTATAACATTATTGATGATTCAACTAGATACTGCTATGTGTATCTACTAAAATCTAAGGATGAGGCTTTAGAAATGTTTAAATGTTATAAGAAGAAGTTGAAAATCAACTTGGAAAAAAGATTAAGGCCATAAGGAGTGATAGAGGTGGTGAATACGATGCACCTTTTGACGAATTCTGTCAAGAGCATGGCATTATTCAAACTACTACTCCTTACTCGCCTCAATCTAATGGAATTGCGGAACGTAAAAATCACACATTAAAAGAAATGATGAATGCTATGTTGATAAATTCTGGTATACCACAGAATTTATAGGGAGAAGCAATTCTCTCAGCAAATCATATTTTAATAAGATACCTCTTAAGAAGAAGGAAATGACTCCATATGAGTTATGAAAGGAAAGAAGCCTTCTTACAATTACTTAAGAGTGTGGGGGTGTCTAGCTAAAGTGGCTATTTTGGATCCCAAAAAGGTCAAAATAGGACCTAAAATTGATTGTATATTTATCGGTTATGCACATAATAGTAGTGCATATCGCTTTCTTGTGTATAAATCAGATATAACTGATATACAGAAAATATAATCATGGAATCAAGGAATGCAACATTCTTTGAAGATATATTTCCAAGCAAAAGGAAATTAGAATTAAGTTCAAATAAAAGAACTTATGATAATACTGCTAGTAGTAGTCATCAGGAAGAATATCCTGAAGATGAACCCAGACGCAGTAAGAGACCAAAAGTTGCAAAGTCCTTCGGTCCTGATTATGTAACTTACATGTTACAAGATGTTCTCAGACATTCAAAGAGGCAATGTCTAATCCAGAAGCACCCTTTTGGAAAGAAGCTGTTAATAGTGAAATTGAGTCCATCATATATAATCATACCTGGAGTTGGTAGACTTACCATCTGGTATGAAACCTTTAGGGTGCAAGTGGATTTTTAAGAAAAAGCTAAAGGCTGATGGATCAATTGACAAGTATAAAGCCAGATTAGTGGATAAGGGCTTCAAACAAAAAGAAGGTATATACTTCTTTGATACCTATTCACCAGTAAGTAGAATAACATCTATAAGAATGTTAATCGCTTTTGCAGTCATTACAATCTTGAAATTCATCAAATGGATGTTAAAACTGCTTTTCTGAATGGTGAATTAGATGAAGAAATATGCATGGAACAACCTGAGGGATTTACTGTTCCAGGACAAGAAAAGAAGGTGTGTAGACTTGTTAAATCCTTATATGGATTAAAGCAAGCACCTAAGGAATGGCATATAAAATTTGATAATGTAATGTTATCAAATGGATTCAAAATAAATGAATGTGACAAATGTATATATGTGCCAAAACCCTACCTAAAGGATATATGACAATCTGCTTATATAGATGACATGTTAATCATTGGTAGTAATACTGAACTGATTAAACAGACAAAGAAAATGTTGATTAAACATTTTGATATGAAAAATATGGGTGTTGCAATATTATACTAGGGATTCAAATCACTAGAACATCTGAAGAAATAATATTATCTCAATCTCATTATATTGAGAAAATATTAAATAAGTTTAAAAAGTATGATACTAGCCCGGTGAAACACTGTAGATGTTAATCTATATTTGGCTAAGTTACTGGAGAACCCATATCTCAATTGGAATACTAACGTATAATTGGCAGTTTAATGTATGTCATGAATTGCACTCATCCTGACATAGCATATGTTAATAAGTTGAGTAGATTCACAAGTAATCCAGGTCCAAATCATTGGACAACTTTAATAAGGGTATTAAGATATATGCGATATACCCTAAGTTATGGATTACATTATTCAAGATATCCAGCTATACTAGAAGGATACAGTGATGCAAATTGGATATCTAACACAGAAGATACAAAATCCACAAGTGGATATGTATTCACCTTAGGAGGAGGTGTTGTGTCATGGAAATCTTCTAAGCAAACATATATAGCTCGATCCACTATAGAATCCGAGTTATTGCCTTAGAAAAGGCAGCCGAAGAAGCAGAATGGCTTCGAAACCTTTTAGAAGATATCCCATGTTGGCCAAAGCCTATGTCTACAATATGCATACAATGTGATAGTCAATCGGCAATTTGTAGAGCACAGAATAAGATGTATAATAGTAAGTCTAGACATATACGTCGCAGACATAATACCATTAAGCAGTTACTTAAAATTAGTGTAATTTCTATTGACTATATTCAGTCAAAGAAAAACCTAGTGGATCCATTAACAAAGGGGTTACCAAGAGATCAAATAAACTGTTTATCGAGGAATGGGTTTAAAACCTATAATTGAAAAATCTTCATAGTGGATACCCAACCTAGCCGACTGAAGATCCCAAGATCTAGGTTCAAAAGGGATAACTAAATTATGAAGAGACTTGATAACACTAAGGATGTACAATCCTACTCATTCCTATGATAATTGGTGCTACCTGCTAAAGGTACTAGGATAAGCATTGCTTTTAATGATTCTTATGACATAAATATTCATGTGGGGTATAGCAGGATACCCTTAATAAGAATCACCTATGTGAGTGTGAACTGGGCCAATTCTATAAGAATTTTAAGGTTTAATTCTCTAAAGCACTCATGACACCAGGAGATGTTCGGAACGAAAATGAACACAACCATGAGAACCAAAAGAATGCTAGGGAAGAAGTTGCGTGAGTGTTATTGTCTTATTTTACACAAAACGCTGAAAGGTTCAAGACATCATGTTCACCTTTTAGCAAGTAAACTCGATAACAACTCATTAAGGAAGGTTCAAAGCCACAAGCTACCTATCCCGATACAACTTCATCCCATTATACTCTCTTTAGTGTCTGCATATTCATTTGCATTAAAATCCTTTTATGTGGGGGTTTGCTTTTGCTGATCTCAGATGATCTTTGATCTAAGTCCAATTTCCATTCATGTGGGGGATTGTTGGGTAAATAGGCTAATAAGGCCTAAATATCCTAATGGGCCTAAATATCCTAATGGGTCTTGAAAGCCCATTACCTCCTTATGTGTGTGAATGAGAAATTGTTGGAACATTTAGTCCTACATCGAAAAAATCAAGAAATGAAGGTTCACTTATATGGAAACCATTTTCTTTAAGCTTAAGTTCCTTAGGCTCACCATAAGTGGAGAGCTGAGGGTGATGCATAGCATGTGCGAAGGGCGCAATGGACGCTTTGTAGGCGCACTTTGCATTTCATACGTGCACATCGTCGCGAGGAGCTTGAGGGGCTTTAAATTTTTTCTAGATCAATAGGATTCGACGATGAAGACTGATCGGATCAAGATAAGGGGCTAAGATCAATTGACCATTGATCATCGGATCAGGATCAGAACTGATCGTTGATCAATCGGATGAAGGGTCGAAATGCGGTGATCAAATCGCGATCGCGATCCAACGGCTCATACACATCGGTTGACCAGTCAACATGACGATTGGTGATAAGGCATCCGTCCGATCGTCGGTTGGTGATAAGGCACCCGTCCGATCATACGGTTGAGATAAATCGACGGTCCGATCATGAAAGGCATATCAAAGACGTGCAACCGCCTATCTGATAACGCAATCATCATATCATTATGGTGAAAAGGCGTATCGGGATGTGGATCGGGTTATCTGATCGGCTGATCATCAGATCACGGCCGTGGATCGGCTTATCACGTCACGAAAGGACTTATTGATCAGACCATTGATCGGATCCGATCAGATCTAACGGTGCAAATCAATTTCGTAGGGTTGCTTCCAAGGGGCACCTAAAACCTATAAATAGGACCCTAAACAAAGCTTTTTCATTCAATCCAATCCATTCCGAATTGAGTTCAATCCGAATCAATTCTAGTCTTCTTCTCTCTTAGGCATTTGCATACTTTCCTAAGGGTAGTATAGCAATAGTGCATTAAAAAGAGAGTAGCATTCTTGGTTCGAATTTTTTGGTGAATTGTAGTGCTGCTTTCATTAAAAGAAGACTGTTGTATCCTGAGAGACAATCGTCATACTGACCGTAAGCACCATTGCAGGACGAAATTATCTTAAGGACATAGAGTATAACTCTAGCCTCAGTCTTATCAATTAGGTAGCCACCATCTGCCACAACCAACAGTATCATCCTCCTCGGCATCCTCCACCAGCACTACCATGTTTGCCACCACACCAGGCATGCCCCACCTCACTCCCTCCCCCTCCTCTTTCTCTCTCACAGCAACTTTATGATGCACCATGTACTGGTACTGTATAGTAACATATCGCGCCTTGGTTCTTGATTGATATAGCATCTAGTACTGATCTTGAAAACCTTAGGGACAGTTGAGCTTTTTCCATACAAAATGCTCGGATGATTGTCGTATTTGATTGTTTGATCCTTGAACAACCTGCACATGCACTTTTTCACATCTCCCTTAACTGTATAATCCTCATCTTTAAGCATGACCATGCTAGGACTTAAGGACAGTTTTCCCCTATGAGGTGCTTAAAAACTTGCCGTAATTGTTTAATCTTTAAAGATCATACACATATTTTTTCCAAATCTTCCATAGTACTTAATGACATTCACTCACATCAAGCATATCACTATCTTTCATTCTATCTATCACCTCTAATATCTTTTCCCATTTTCCAAAAAAAATTATCCTTAAGTAGAAAGAAAAAAAAAAGGCAAAGTAAGACCGAAAATTATATGAGAGGAAGTAATAAAAAAAGACTTAGAATCTCGTACCTCACAAGAAATATGACTCAAAATCAAGCTGCATGGATAAAAAGGATTCATATAGCTGGCTCCAACTAGTTTGGGATTAAAGCTTTGTTATTGTTGTTGTTGTTGTTTAAGGGTATGAATGTGTTTTCTTCTTCATTAACAGCATGTAGATTTTAATGAGGCCCAGGAAGAAAGCATTCATCTTCTCATAATATTGGTCAATGAATAAGGAATATATAAAATAATTTCTCCTCTAATCAAAGGGGATATGAAGATCAAAGATTATAGCAACAAATAAATGCTTTCTAACCACCTACTGAACTTTCACCAACCTCATCTACATCTTACCCTCTTTTTCTTTTTGCTTCATAACAAATACCTCATTCTGAACTTAATCTCTGTAAAACATTAACACCAATGGTTAGGCAATGCAAGAATGTACTATATAAGCTACATGAGAAGAAAAGCTTCTAGATCTCATCTAATAATTAGCAAATGCAATATACTTTCCCTCCCACCGAATTGATCCTAAGACACAGAGTTTAAACTCAAACTTCTACATTTAGCGAGGAAAAAATACCATTCACTGCTGTTGAATATAATCAGCTATCAAGTTCATTCATCTACTTGTTGCAGAAGATACATATCTTGGGAAATGTTTGAAAACATCTAAAAGGAGAAATTAGACCTCTAAATCTGTTAAGAACTAAATCCTTCTTGTGTTCGTTGTTTCCTTTAAAAGGTAATGGTAAGACTGAAAAAGACACTAATAGTTTGAACATATGATTAAAATAAAATGCTGACAGTGTGGCTGTATTTAAAAGTATATAACCTTCTCATACATTGCAACTAGCCCATCCCAGAGTGCCAACTCCTGCAAAGGAGCATAGTTTGCAGTTGACCAGTGCAACTGTCCTATTCCAATTTGATCAAGTTGCAGTCGATCTAATGAAGACCTGTGAAAACAGTACAGAAAAATAAGAAATATGCCAATTACCAGATAGAACGAAAATCTTAAAAAAAAAAAACTATAAACACAGAGTAATGATGCATTTATACCGATGACAAGAGACATAAAATTTAAAATAATAAACCAACAGATGTTAGCTCAGCTGGTTGGAGATAGGTCTTGGGTTCAAACTTGGGTGCTGGCAAGTAATCACCATATTGTCCCCCCACCCCCATCGCCGCCCCCCCCCCCCCCCCCCCCCCCCCCCAACCCAAAAAAAAAAAAGAAAGAAAGAAAGGAAGAAGAAGAAAAAGAAAAGAAAAGAATTGAGTTGCATTTTAGGAAGATCAGCATAAAGTTATAAATGATAACAATTATATACACCCGTTTGTGCATGCAGCTATTTGTTTGCATTAAGGTGGGCCCGGAAAACAGATCATTAAGCCACACCAAAAATCCAGAACTTGAATTCAATCTTTAGGAACATACTTTTATAACTTCTCAGACTTACATGCAACTAAACCGAGGTGAGTCTATGTGTGTTTACATGTGTGTGTGCATCAAGCAACAATCAGAGAGAATACTTGCAGGCTCTCACAAATTGTCCAGAAGTCAGGCGCCAAGGATATGCTGCAAACTTTGTGGCAATGACAATATTATCTTGAATGTTATTGGATCCTGAAATACGAACCAATTATCAGTTAACCTGGACAATAATATCATATATAGGTTTCTGTTGATGACATGAAAGAAAATGTTAGTCTAGGATGTTCATATTTACCATCATATCATAAGAATGGATAGTATTGTTTATGACGGCAGATAAAAAGCATCAAAACATTAACTCAGGAAAATACTTTTCAAAGGCAAATATGCTTTATCAGTCAGAGAAAATTGCAATCATTTTTAAGGTACACTACATTGCATGTTTACCTCCAACATTATAGGTTCATGTAGTTAGATAATCACAGTGTACGTGGCTGACCTTGGAATTCACGAATGAATTTCCCAAGAAGCTTTTCACTTTTCCCATTTAATCTTCCAGTCCCATAAGAATCAGCAGTATCAAAAAGAGTTATTCCATTCCGCAGTGCCAAATTAAATGTCTCTTGCAAAACACCATCCATTTGTTCCTGATAACCCCAGAGCAGCTGGTTTCCCCAAGCCCACGTTCCAAATCCCATAGGAGGGACAGATAATGGTCCGACTTTAACCTAGGATGAAGCCAAATAAAATCAATTCATTATATAAATGAACAGAAATGCAAGACTCGTGTTTGGTGGGAACAGAACCACATTTTTCTAAAGTACAATAAGCTAAGTGCAATGAAATATGTGCAAACATATAATATTAAGGTGATTACACTCAGCACTACAAGGTTTTACTGTGAAAATACTCTACTGATCATCCACCAATAAACAAGCGAAAGTGCTATAATTTGAGCTGGTCTTTTCTATTATATAACAAAGAAGTCTATTATAAATTAATAATTAACCCACTTAGCTAATTCATTGGAGTTTGCTCGTGATACCACCATTGAAGTTCTTGTTCATGGTACATTCTTGAAACAAATTAGGCTGAGGTTGGATTTAACCGTTTAAGAAAAGGAATAGGATGACCTAGAGTGGGTCAGAATAACATGCACGCCCATCAAAATTTAAAAGATAAAGAAGAGGAAGTAAAACCAACCAACCTTCTCCCAGGGCCAGAAGCGAGGTCCGAGTCGAGTAGGAAATCTGAGAGACTTGCCGACCGAAGAAGACTGCTCAGGTGTCGCAATTGGCGCCCTCCACCCATCTCTACTGCGAGGAAAGGCAGCGAGAAACCCCGCTGTTATTGGTGAAGATAAGGCCATGGCAGTCCAATCCAACCTCTGAGGTCGAGGAGGGAGCCTTTTTTTTTTTTTTATGGGAGATGAGATTAGGCTGCAGTTGGAGATTGGTTTACAACCGTAACAAATGGCATGTCTTGATAGGCCAGCAAAGAATATACACGGGAGGCCTTTTTTGGTACGAAGAAATGAGTCTCTGCCACGTTTTAATTTTAAAAAATTGCTCCAACTCGTATTGCAGAGGACTTCGAATCAGGGAGCACAATTGTTTTGTTCAGGCTCTGGGCTACTTGGATTATTTAAATATCATAAAAATTTGGTCCATGTCTTCGGTTGGCTCAAAATTGCGCTGAATTTCGTATGGGCATTGCTCGCCTGGGAATGAATTAAATATCATTAAAAATTATTAATAGTAATACAAAAAAAAAAAAGACTTTCTAAACCCACCTAATCCAATAGGTTGGAGAAAAAAAAACTTTGTGCTTCGGCGGTGCGCAAAACCGTGCATTGATGGCAGCACGCTCGTGTACGTACGTATCCCACAGCCATTGACAGTATTGATAGAAAAACGGGTGTTGCCGCTAAATTACTTTTCAGAAGCGTGACAGAAATATTTTGCTGCCCTTTAAAAGAATGATATGGATTGTCTCCTTCAGTCAGAAATCTGCAAAAAAAAAAATTGAACCAGTGGTTCCGATGAAAATCTTTCGACGTTCAAATCAGCGATCTGAAGAATAAAAATTTTTTAATGAGAAAGTCAAAATTGAGCTCTCTCCTCTCATATTGGAGGGATTGAGGTCTTTATATACCTGTTCGGGGGTCCCTCTTATCCTTCACTGGTAACAGCTGAGTAATATCTTCCGTTCTTCGTAAGTAGGCGTCTAAACATATGTCATAAGTACGCCTCTTAATTTCTTTGAAACCGTCCGTGACCCTGGTAAAGCCACGTGAAATTCCTTGCGGCAAGCGAACGCTTGTCGGCCTCTGTTGCCGAGGTCGACGCCGTTGCTGAGACCGACGCCAAGACCGAGACGGGCCGTGGCCGACGCCGAGGTCGGGATGGGCCCTGGACGACACGGATGTCGAGATGGGCCATGGCCGACGCCGAGGTCGGGATGGGCCCTGGCCAATGCCGAGTCGGGATGGGCCCTGGACGACACGGATGTCGAGATGGGCCATGGCCGATGCCGAGGTTGGGATGGGCCCTGGTCGATGCCGAGTCGGGATGGGCCTGGACGACACGGATGTTGAGATGGGCCATGGCCGACGCCGAGGTCGGGATGGGCCCCGGCCGACGCCGAGGTTGGGATGGGCCTCGGTCGACACGGATGTCGAGATGGGCGGCCCTAGACGACACGGATGTCGAGATGGATCATGGCCGACGCTGAGGTCGGGATGGGCCTCGACCGACATGGATGTCGAGATGGGCGGCCCTGGATGACACGGATGTCGAGATGGGCCATGGCCGATGCCGAGGTCGGGATGGGCCCCGGCCGACACGGATGTCGAGATGGGCCGCAATCGACATGGGAGTCGGGGTAAGCCATATCAAGCCCAATTGCCAAGGAATTGGCTCGCGTGTTCTTTGACCCGATGGAGTTGCCGGCCTTGGAGGCCGGCCCTGGAGGTGCCGGTCTTAGAGCTGCCGGTCTTGGGGCCGTCGATCATGGAGCCGTCGGTCTTGGAGGTGCCGGTCTTGGAGCTGCCGGTCTTGGAGGTGCCGGTCTTGGAGGTGCCGGTCTTTGGGGCTGACGGTCTTGAAGGTGCCGGCCTTGGAGCGTCGGCCATGGAGCTCTCGGCCTTGGAGGGGCCGGTCTTGGAGGTGCCGGCCTTGGAGGTGCCGGTCTTGGAGGTGCCGGCCTTGGAGGTGCCGGCCTTGGAGCCGTCGGTCATGGAGCCTTCGGTCTTGGAGGTGCCGGTCTTGGAGCTACCGGTCTTGGAGCTCTCGGCCTTGGAGCTCAGAGTAATTGGATGCGCGTGGCTTTATGAGGCCATCAACGCTATCGTGGCCGAAGGACCCTTTGGAGGCCAAAGGGGCTCCGTCGGTTTCCTTCCTTCACGGTTCTCTAACGGCGTTGGATCAGCCACATCAGATGCCCCCTCGCCCCTGAGACGAAGCGGGCCCACCCCAGCAAGGCAAAAAGGGGCGTTACCTCCTAAGTGGCTGATCCCCCTGACTTTGGGTCTTCAACTTTGGATATGATGTTTGGATGTGGGTCCCCGTCCACATGCCATGGAGGCAGAGAGCCAGTGAGGCCGCAATGATCCTCCTGAGGCAGAGGGAGCCGTTGAGCCTTTTTCATAGATGTTTGCCTTTGCGTTGTGCTTGATGTCGGCGCCGACTGCAGGCTTAATGGCTTGGGAGCGGATGCCCGCCAATTATGAGCTGGGAAGAGTTGGCTTCTCCAGTTGTGAGTTGTCTTGAGGCTTCTTGATAGCTGATTGGTTGTTGGCCGCTGACACAGGGTCGAGGCCGTTGAGGCTGAAACGAAGCCGTTAAGGCAAAGTTGAGGCCGTCGAGAGCCTTTTGAACCTTGGAGGATGACCCGAGAGTCGCTGGAATCCGACCATGCTCTGGAGCCTTTAACCCTGGAGGGTGATTTGAGAGTCATTAGGTACCTTTTTCTTTAAAGAAACTGGTCTCCTTCTGCAGGGTTGATCTGCCCCCAGGAAACTCTGTTGGTTGAAATCCGCAGGTCTTGAGCTTGAGGGTGCCGACACGGAGCTGGTCTTGAGGTGCCGACGCAGAGTCGGTCTTTGTTGCCGACACGGAGTCGGTCTTTGGTGCCGACGCGGAGTCGGTCTTTGGTGCCGACGTGGAGTCAGTCTTTGGTGGTTTTCCTGCAACGCATCCATACACTAATAAAAAGAAACTTTTTTCTCAGTATAGTATACTTAGCTTTTTCGCAGCTGTTTGCCTTCGCGGGTCTTTGGTGCCGATGCGGAGCCGGTCTTTGATGCCGATCCGTAGGTGGTCTTTGGTGCCGACGTGGAGGCCGGTCTTTGGTGCCAACGCGGAGGTTGGTCTTCTGTGCCGACGCGGAGGCCGGTCTTTGGTGCCGATGCGGAGGCTGGTCTTCTGTGCCGACGCGAAGGCCGGTCTTTGTGCCTGGCTGGCCAGGGCTTTTTGGTACCGATGCGGAAGCCAAGCTTGGCTGTGCCGACGCGGAGCCGGGCTTGAGTGTGCCAACGCGGAGCCGGGCTTGGCTGTGCCAATGCGGAGCCGGGCTTGGAGGCCTGTCTTTGTGCCTAGCTGGCCAGGGCTTTTTGGTGCTGACGCGGAGGTCGGTCTTCTGTTGTCTTTGGTGCCTGGCTGACCAGGGCTTTTTGGTGCGATGCCTAGGTCAGTCTTTGGTGCCGACACGGAGGCCGGTCTTCTGTGCCGACGTGGAAGCCGGTCTTTGGTGCCGACGCGGAGCCGGTCTTTGGTGCCGACGCAGAGCCGATCTTTAGTGCCGGTGCGGAGCCGGTCTTTTGTGCCGACGCGGAGCCGGTCTTAAGTTGCCGGTGCGAAATCGGTCTTTGGTGCCGATGTGGAGCCGGTCTTTAGTGCCGATGCGGAGTCGGTCTTTGGTATTTTGAGACGTCAATGCGAGGTTGGTCTTGAATGCTAATGCAGAGTCAGTCTCCCCTGCATGACATTTTTGGGCATCAATGAAAGAAAAAGTCTTAAGTGCAGCGTACTTAGCTCTTGCAGCACCCTTGTTTTTCTTCTGCGGGCTTGAACGCTTTCGCCCACTGATGGTCTGCCCCCAGGGAATCAAGTTGGTTGGTGAGCTGGCTTTGCTGAATCTTTAGCTCCTTAAGGAGAAATCCTGCACCGCAGCCAAGGTGGAAGCAAGAGTTAGGGGGAAAAGGAGTTAGGTGAGACGGCTGGGAGCCTTATCCTTGCAATTGCGAAACTGGCACTCGTTTGGTCACTGCGGGGAGAGGCCAGGGGCCGCCTAGAGAGTGAGGACGCTGTGAAGTCTTGGGCCACCATGGCTGTTTAGGGAACGCGGCTGCTGTGGGGGACCTGTGGCCTCTGTGAACATCGGGGGCCGACGTGGAGCCTCGGGCCGTCGAGAGAGAGAGGCTGGGAGCCGCCGTGGAGGCCGGGGGCAGCCATGGACTTGGGAGCCGCCGTGGAGGAAACCGGGGCGCCGTGATTTGGGGCCGCTGCGGAGTCTCGGGCCGCCGTGGGATTCTCGGGCCGTCGTGGGATCTCGGGGGCCGCTACGAGGGGCTTGGCCTTTGAGGATGAGAGGCCGCTATGAGGGGCCGTCGTGGGATCCAGAAGCCGCCGTGAAGGGCCGTCGTGGAGGAAGAGGCCGTCGTGGGATCCGGAGGCTGCCGTGGAGGAAACCGGGGCTGCCATGATCTGGAGGCTGCTGTAGAGTCTCAGGCCACCGTGGGATCCGGAGGCTGCCGTGGGATTCTCGGGCCGCCGTGGGATCTCGGGGGCCGCTATGAGGGGCTTGGCCTTTGAGGATGAGAGGCCGCTATGAGGGGCCGTCGTGGAATCCAGAAGCCGCCGTGAAGGGCCGTCGTGGAGGAAGAGGCCGTCATGGGATCCGGAGGCTGCCATGGAGGAAACTGGGGCTGCCGTGATCTGGAGGCTGCTGTGGAGTCTCAGGCCACCATGGTATCCGAAGGCTGCCGTGGAGGAAACCGGGGCTGCCGTGATCTAGAGGCTGCATTGGAGTCTTTGGCCTCCATGGAGCCTCGGGCTGCTGAGTGGCCGACAGGCGTTACTTTTGCAACTCATGAACTGCTGCATTTAAGGCTTGAACTTGTTGATTGAGGATGGTCAGCTGGTTAATTAGAACAGCTGAGATTGGTGGTGAGGGAGGAGCATAGAGAGAGTGGTCCTTTGCTGCTCAGGGCTATGCGGATGCCCCTCGGCATGATTAGTGAGGACCTTCGGCACGCGCGTCACCACCATGGCTATCTTAGAGGGGACAAAGACTTATAGGTCAGGGAGACAGAGCTCTCTTTCCTTCAGCATGTCCCCCCTACCTGGTGCGCCAATCTGTTACCGCCAAATCACTTTTGAGGAGCATCAAGCGACAGAAATGCTTCGCTGGCCTTCAGAGGAATGATACAGACTGCCTCTTTCAACCGGAAACCTGCAAGAAAAGTCTCGGACCGGTGGTTCCGGCGGGGACCCTCCGACGCTCAAGTCAGCGATCTGAAGAACAGGAATTTTTTTATGAGAAAGTCGAGATTGAGCTCTCCCCCCTCATGTTGGGGGATTGGGGTCTTTATATACCTGTTCGGGGGTCCCTCTTACCCTTCACTGGTAACAGCTGAGTAATATCTTCCATTCTTCGTAGGTGGGCGTCTAAACGTATGTCATAAGTACGCCTCTTAATTTCTTGGAAACCGTCCATGACCCTGGTAAAGCCATGTGGAATTCCTTACGGCAAGCGGACGTTTGTCGGCCTGTGCTGCCGAGGCCGACGCCGTTGCTGAGACAGACGCCGAGACCGAGACGGGCCGTGGCCGACACCGAGGTTGGGATGGGCCCTGAATGACACGGATGTCGAGATGGGCCATGGACGACGCCGAGGTCGGGATGGGCCTTGGCCGACGCCGAGTCGGGATGGGCCCTGGATGACATAGATGTCGAGATGGGCCATGGCCGACGCCGAGGTCGGGATGGGCCATGGCCGACATCGAGGTCGGGATGGGCCCCGGCTGACACGGATGTCGAGATGGACGGCCCTGAATGACACGGATGTTGAGATGGGCCATGGCCGACGCCGAGGTCGGGATGGGCCCCGGCCGACATGGATGTCGAGATGGGCGGCCCTGGATGACACGGATGTCGAGATGGGCCATGGCCGATACCGAGGTCGGGATGGGCCCCGGCCGACATGGATGTCGAGATGGGCCGCAACCGACACGGGAGTCGGGGTAAGCTATATCAAGCCCAATTGCCAAGGAATTGGCTCGCGTGTTCTTTGACCCGATGGAGCTGCCGGCCTTGGAGGCCGGCCCTAGAGGTGCCGATCTTAGAGCTGCCGGTCTTGGGGCCGTCGGTCATGGAGCCGTCGGTCTTGGAGGTACCGGTCTTGGAGCTGCCGGTCTTGGAGGTGCCAGTCTTTGGGGCCGACGGTCTTGGAGGTGCCAGCCTTGGAGCTGTCGGCCATGGAGCTCTCGGCCATGGAGCTCTCAGCCTTGGAGGTGCCGGTCTTGGAGCTGCCGATCTTGGAGGTGCCGACCTTGGAGGTGCTGGTCTTGGAGGTGCTGGCCTTGGAGGTGCCGGTCTTGGAGCCGTCGGTCTTGGAGCCATCGGTCTTGGAGGTGCCGGTCTTGGAGCTGTCGGTCTTGGAGCTCAGAGCAATTGGATGCGCGTGGCTTTATGAGGCCATCAACGCTACTATGGTCGAAGGGCCCTTTGGAGGCCAAAGGGGGGCTCCGTCGGTTTCCTTCCTTCACGGTTCTCTAACGGTGTTGGATCAGCCACATCAAATATTATTCATAGATAAATGTATGGAATAGAATTTATTCCTCGATTATTCCCAGGGATATCCCTTGACTATCCCATTGATCATATCAAATGCAAAAAATTCATAGGATAACTTTTTTTTTACTTTTATTTGAAGGAATAACCTTTTTTTTTACTTTTATTTGAAGGAATAACCAGCTATTTCTGTATTCTTTAGGGAATAAATTGAGGGGATATTTCATGGTTAACCATGAATTATCCTTTAATTAACTTTATTCCCAACTATCCCTTATAATTATGATTTTTAAAAATAAAAAAATATTTAAAAGATATCTTCTTTTATTTTCTATTTTAAACATTACCTTAATTGGCATTTGGGCTGCATCCTGCATACGTGTGCACATAAGCATGCAGTCAATGAACGCACCCAAAACCCGACTTTATGCGCCGAAGACTTTTACTATGTCGATGTTAGCGAGGTGGGTACGGATTAGCTGATAGCTGACCTTGATCCGCCAGTAGGTTGGGTGATCCGTTGGCCCATGGGAGCATATCATATGCATGCCCGGCCCATTCACCGCATTGAGGCCCGGCTTCCTTGCATCGCCTGCCATGGCTCCTACCAGCTACCGATTCCTCGTCTTCCCTCGGATTCGGCGATAGTTCTCTGCTGCTTGCTCTCGCCTGCTCGCGTTCTCACTCCACTCTCCCTCCTTGCTCTCTATAAATCCCTTTCTCGACCGATCTTTCGGTGTCTCGTTTCAACTTTCGGTGGAAAGTAGTACCCGATCAAGTCATTGGCCTGCCACAATGCCAAGATTCACGTCACCGAAGGCAAAACTCACGATCTTAGGGTACCTCCCCCTTCCATTTATTCTGGCTAGAATCAAAAATTATTTTCCATTTTTAACAGCATTGTGCACCAAATAGTTATCACATTAAAGAGACATCAAGCTTCAAAGGCGCGCAGAATTTAACCTGTATCTTAGACATTATTTCATCTTCACGTGTACTACTTACTCAAAGTTTTTTCAAGTTTTCTTATGGTCAATTCGCCAAGCTCATTGATAAAAAGGGTCCTTGATCGATAACAAAATCATTTTCCATCATAATTCGTGCAACTTTATAACTATCTCGACCCAAAACTATAGCTAAATTGTGTGTGTGTTTTTTTTTTTTTTTTTGGCACCATTCCTGCTTGAAATCTATAGAAGATTAAATTCTTCTACTAATTCAAAAGCAAATGCTTAGTCAACCAAGAACTGATGTTATCAAGTTAAGAAATTTAAAACAAATTTTAATCCACTAGAGCACTTTTTCAGAATACGTTTCTTCAATCTGCGCAATAAAGCCTTGAATTGCTAGATGTTTCCTCACTTATTTGCTGTTTCTGATGTTCTCTGTCTGGATATATTAACTTCGATGTCTCAGTATGCTATTTTCTTATTATCATTGTTTCAGTAGCTCCCATCCATTATTCGATGCGCATGCTATAATGTGGTGCTCCCATTTTCAATGATATGCGACGTCATAGATATCCTTTTTTCTTTAGAATGTCATAATTGCTCAGTGTAATCGCTTTTGCTTTATTGTATATCTTGATTCTGTAAAGCTTTAGAAGTTTTTCTATATTTTAACTCTATGCAATTAAGTAAACCATGTTTAGTGTAGGATACCCATAATACTCAAATTTGTTTTAAAGGATGTCAAGTTAATGATTGTCATACTAGAAGTGAATAAACTTGAAAAACTTATGTGGTAATATCTGGTCACCCCTCTTCCTATAAAAAGGATTTTGTTGAAACTTAGCTTTGAAGCAAAGCCTCCATATATATTACCTAAAATGATGGTTAATTTGGACATTCCCCTTCTACCTTGTTTGTTGAAAACTTTATGAAAAGAAGCTCCTTTTTGTGACTTTGGTAATCTTTGGAGTTAACTTTTCCAAATATATTAGATAAAAATTTATCTTAGGTAGTGTTTGGTTCATAAAAAGTTATCCTTGGATAAGTGTACAGGATAGCATTTATCCAGGGAATAGCTCAAGGGATAACCACCTTTTTTAAATAACAACTTTGCCATCAAGGGATAGCCCTAGTTATTCCTGGAGTCTATAGGGAATAACTTCAGGAGATAAACCATAGTTAAACATGAGTTACCTCCTCTGGTTAAACTTTTTCAGAGTTATCCTCTTTAGTTATAGCTTTTGGGAATAAGAGGGGATATCCTTCCTTATCTTCTATTTCAAACACAGCCTTAGAGCCTTTGCTTCATCATACATAACACTTGTATTAAATATTTCTCATGCCCTTTTGTCTAGTATAGAATATGAAATGGCATTTCATCTTATGCCAGCATCTGTATATCTACTTGTTAATTTTAAAACGACTATATCGGAAAACAAAGTTTCCATCAGAATGATCAAACCTTGGATGGATTTTTAATTTCATCTTAACTTTGGTTTATCATATAAAGTGACAGCTTTTTCCACCACTTCATGACTTACTTTTTCCATGACTGCCATCCCTTTATATTGGTTATAAATCCTGTAAAGACAGCTTTTAGAGATGTTTGGGCACGATTTTTTTCATGCAGTGGAAGCCTAGAGACAATGGTGCCACTGGCAACAGAAAGCTTCCAACATTTTAGTCTTTTTTTCTTGAAAAGCTGCTGATGACAAAAGATACTAGTCTAGAGAGTTATTTGTTGAGAAGACTCCTAGAATTTATTCATTTTATATTGCTAATCAACTCAACTCATCTAAGCCTTTTTCCAACTACATGGGTTCGGCTACATGAATCTGCTTCCTCCACTCTGCTCTATTTAGGACCAAGTCGACATTCAAATTATAAATAGTTATATCTTTTTTAATTATTTCTGTCCATATTAGTTTAGGTCTACCTCTACCTCTATCTTTACCATGGATTGTTAAAAAATCACGCTTTCTAGCCACTGTTCAGAAATTTGTGTTACCCAAGCAAGCAGTTAATTCTTGATAACTCTGTATCATCTAGCTTCTAGTTACTTACTGTCCATGGATAGTGTGTTATCAGGTGCATATGGAAACATATTAGTTGCCAGTGTATATTAATGAATATAGATGCATTTATGGGAACTTGTGGACCAAGACATTTTTCTTTTTGTCAATTGTGAATAGGGCTGCTAAAATTAGCAGACGAGTTATCAGAAACCTGTATGCCATAATTCCGTGGCCAAACTGGAAAAGTCAAATATAAAGTTAAGAGACATCCACATTTTCCATGAGGTCATCTGTTTGCAATTGTCTTGAACTAAAAAATTTAGAAAGTTCATTTAGTCTCATCAGAACATAATATCTTGATTTTGTTGCTTTTACTCTATCAAATAGTATATCTGATAAGACAACTGTTTCTATTTTCCAAAGAAGAATTCTGAGTTTATTCAACATCTCATGGCTTTGCTAATAAAATGATAAAACTATTTTCAGGGTGATTATTGGGTAACTAAGCAACAAACTTCTTTCACTTCCTTGTCTCGCATAAAGGAATGCTTTTGAGAAATCTTGTTTATTTGGATGGTGACCTGTGGGCTAAAACTACTGCTTACAATTTCAATAGCTTTTTGTGCTCTTCATACCCACAAGTTTTTAAAACAATAGACCTTTGCTTTAATTTTAGTGAGGAAGGTGAATGTCAGAAGTTTGGATAAGAAAATAACAACATCCAACCACCAAGTGTTAGCTTGAATGATGTTACCTCTTGCCTCTTTGTCAACAGCTTGAGGTTATATTCTGAGTGTCATTGGCCTTAGTATTATAGGCTCCCTTTACCTTTGATGATATCCTTGTTCCACAAGCATGGGTTTGGTCTACCTGGGAGCCTAGGTCGAATGCCTAGATGAGGTGGGGCTGGTTGGGTTGGGATTAAGGTCGGGTTAGGAACTGGGTGGTTCTGACCTCCCTAACGAAAGTAGTAGTGAAGTTCAGATTTAGGATTAATATGAACCCGATTTAAGGATCAGCATGACAAGACCACAAATTTGAAAGTTGACAAATATTAAAAATATGAGAAACACCTGGATTGGGTTGGATTGGATTTGATAAATAATAATATATTGGAGAAGTGACTGAATATTCTTTTGGTAACTAACTAGAATATCTATCCTAATTTATCTGTGTACTTGCAACATATTCTCAGAGCACTTTATTTATTGGGTCACAAACCACGAACAAGAGCTGCCAATGTAGTGATTCGAAAAGATCACAATCCTTTAAAAGTGTGGAGAATTTTGTGGCAATATCATAAGCTTATTATATGTTTTATTTATCAAATATGTGATGGAAAAGAAAGCAAGTGGTTGGTTCTCGGACGAACGAAGGATGCTAATGCAAAGTTGACCTTGACGATCAAGATTTCAAAATCTCCCTGCAATCCAAGCAGGCAAGATAAAAGGCAAAAAACAACAAAACTCTCAGCTCACATCGTAGAGTTTAAGAGTTGAAAAATAAACTTCATTCAATTCCATTCAACTTGTTCTCCAAAGGTGCCAATACATGAGGTTATTTTATGGGCTTAAGAGACCCACCCTCCTTAGAAAAAGGCTTATAAATTGTGCCATCATTATCTTTATGTCTTGCTAAATAATTACAAAGTAGTAAATAAAATTACAGGATGGAACAATATTTTTCTTGCCTGGAATAGTATATTGATCTCATCAGCTTCCACACCATATCTCAGAAGCCACTCAAAAGAGGCAAAAGATCAAGAAATTAAAGATATTTCATTCTAATAGACATGGTAGGTTTCTTTCTCTAATGGAGATGCCCTTTTTTTCCCCCAATTATGGGTTAAGATGAATTTAGAGAATGCAGGAGGTTTTGGAGTTGGATTGGTTTCTCTAATGTAGATTATGGAGAACTCTACCGGATGCTTTATTGTGGTTGATTTTTCAAATAAATCATTGCCATGCCATATGCATGCATGGCCTTTTTTCCTGTTTGGGGGCCTTTTGGGAACTTTCCTAAAGCTGAATTATTCTCTAAGCTCTAAGCTTGGATTCTTATGGAAGGTCTTTGCTAGCTCCTTTGCACCTGCATTAGATGCAGGGTTAGAGGGAAAGAGAGTTTTAGTTGCACTTGGAGCACATTTCTTAGTTCTGTAAGGAGTTTTTCATGTGGTTTCTGCTTGAAATCTGTAAGGAGGTTGTCAATAAGTTTAAGCATAGAATTAATTGATTGGATGGGAGTTCCCAACCCTGTTTGGTTGGAAGTGGAAACAAAATGAAGAGATTATTGATATTTAAGTGTTTAGGTCAAAGTTCTGTAGTAACATATCTTATTAATGGTCCTAATTTATTAACTCAACGTATCCCCCATTAAAGTGATAACAGCCCCCTTAATTCCTAAGCGCTCGCTCCCTCCCTTAATTCCTAAGCGCTCGCTTCCTCCCTTAATTCCTAAGCGCTTGCTTGATGGGGCAAGCGTTGAAGGAAAAGGGTATAAAATAGGAACCCATCCTGAGGTTTCAGTACAGAGTTCTCTAAGGTTTCAGAACACGATTCTCTCAAGAGAGATCCTAAAGTTTCTGAATACGGTTCTCTCAAGAGAGATCCTAAAGTTTCAGAACAAGGTTCTCGAGAGAGATCTTAAGGTTCTATAGAGAGAAACCTAAAGTGGAGGCATTGGAATTGAGTCCCTGATCAAGAGCAATCATGAAGGCATACACCATCTGAATGCGAGAGCTCGTTGATTAGAAGACCGATCCATCGAGAGGAAGAGGGAAGATCAAGAGGGAAGATCAATCGAGATCGTTAAGAAAGGAAGATCTCCCGTACAGTCCACAGGAAGATCGGATTCCTTACCACCATTAAATAATAATGGCTGGAGGTAATTGTGTTTAAGTAAATTAAGTCTAACATTTGGTATCAGAGCGAGGTTAAAACCTCTGCCTTATTTTGCGATGATTTCTATTAAGTTTCTCTTTTCAAGCAGTTAATGCCGCGTGTTTTCCGTTTTTAGTTTTTCGGATCAAAGGTTGGTTTCGATCAGTTCTGATCACGGAATTGAAAGAAACCATTAAACCTATTTCAGATCCCGATTTTGCGGAAACACGGATTCTTTTTTTTCTATTAAAGATTTCTTTCTATCATTAAAGGTTCCCGGATTTCTTTTTTATGGTATTAAAGAGATAGCATTAAAGAAAGAAAAAGAAAAGAAACGTAGCATTAAAGAAAAGAAAAACTAAAGGAGAGAAATGCAGCGGAAACGTGGCTTCAATAACCACATCGGTGAAATATTAAAAAAAAAGGGGAGAGAAAACTTTCGGTTTTCGTTTTTCTCGCTTATGGTCTTTCCGTTCTCTCACGGGATTTAAAATATGGATTGGTTGGATTTTAAATGCATTTATTATCTGTTTAATGTTTTATTAAATCATGTAACATGATTTATTTTTTATCATTTGTTTCTTGAGTTTAAATTTTTGTATTAAAATACGCCTCCTGAGTCTCTATGCCTACGGTGTTTTGCATAGACTGGCCCAAGGGAATAATGAGCTACGGCCGGACGTGTTTTAATTAACAAAAATTTTTCTTAAGATGATAATTTTAAAATTCATTAAATAGATATTGAAATGTTATCTTCTGTTCTGCATACTAGATTTATTCTATGCATGAATTTGGTGGTAGTGTAAAAATCACAGTGCAAATCCTTTCAAGGTCTGATTGGTCATTTGGTGTCTAAAAAGGTAAAGAGATTGTGGTTACTTAATTGGTTCCGTTGACTGACCTATGGAAAGCAACGGGGGGACCCCCACTTCTCTTTCACTGGCCTGGCCAATTTGACTAACTCGGATCTTGATTTGGAAATGTTACGTTGATTAAGATCACTACCTAATAATCATGCTGAATTGGTTAATCTATATGCATTTAATGTCATGTGATCAATATGATGTTGATTAATTGAGGAGTAGCCACAGCATCCTTGATTAATCAAAATTATATATTGAGTTGCAAAGATCACATAAGGTTAGATGACATTAATTGTGACTAATTATATTAATGTAATGAATCTTATCCCACAGGAATTTTTGTTGCACTAATATAATTAATTAGGATGCGATAACAAATTATTTTCTTAATTACCCACAGGAATTAAGAAAGGAATATAATTTGTTAGTCACATCATTAAGCTAATGAGTCTATTTGAGTATAATAACTTAGCCCACAGGTAGTTATTGTATGTTATTGATTCATGTTATTGCATGTTTACATTGGTAAAACATGACATCAGTTATATGCCTCAAATTCAATTACATGAACATGATTTATTTTTTATGCAGCTATTTTGCCTGTTAATATTTCTGATATGAAATGTGACATTCCCGATTTAAGTGGTGATAATTATAAATTATGGAAGGAGAGAATTCTTCTTCAATTAGGGTGCATGGATATTGACTATCCTATCAGGAAGGATGAACCACATTTAGTTACATCTACTAGCACTCAGGCTGAGATTGCTGCGTATGAACGATGGGAACGGTCCAATCGCCTCAGTATGATGTTCATACGTACTAAAATTTCTGCTAGTATACGTGGTTCAATTCCTGAGTGCAAAAATGTCAAGGAACTTCTGAAGGCTATTGATGCACAATTTGAGTCTTCAGATAAGGCAATGGCTAGCACCCTAATGACAAAGTTATCATCAATGAAGCTCACTACGGTTGGAGGTGTGCGTGAGCACATCATGAAGATGAGGGACATTGCGGCTCAGTTGAAATCCCTAGAGGTTGAGATGTCAGAATCTTTCTTGGTGCACTTTATTTTGAGCTCACTCCCACAGCAATATAGTCCCTTCAAAATATCTTACAATACACATAAGGACAAATGGTCAATTAATGAACTTCTGACCATGTGTGTTCAAGAGGAAGGGAGGCTGATTTTAGAAATGGGAGAAAGTGCACATTTAGTCACTCACAGAAAGACTAAAGCTCCCAAAGCCAAACGCAAAGGAAAGGGTAAAGTATCCATCCATACAGAAGACAAAAAGGAGTCCAAGTGCTTCTTTTGCAAGAAGAAAGGACATATAAAGAAAGATTGTCTCAAATTCAAAGCTTGGCTTGACAAGAAAGGTACTCTAACCTCATTCGTATGTCATGAATCTAATTTGGTTATATGTCATAACACATGGTGGATTGATTCTGGTTCTACAATCCATGTTTCAAATACCTTGCAGGGTTTTCTAAATCAAAGAAAACCATTGGGAAGTGAACAAAGCATCTATTCAGGAAACAAGATGGGTTCACATGTGGAAGCAATTGGAACGTGCAGACTTATTTTACATTCTGGTTTTGTTTTGGATTTGGAAAAGACATTTTATATTCCAAGTTTCTCTAGAAATTTGATTTCAGTGTCAAGGCTTGTACCAGCAGGATATTCCTTTAATTTTAATAAAAGCTCTGTTGATTTATTTTATAAATCTAAGCTTATTGGGAATGGTACATTGTTAGACAATCTTTTCCAAATCAATCTGAAAAATAATACCACCTATAATGTGATGCACGCCCAAACTGGTATAAAAAGATGTGTTATAAATGAGAATTCCTCTATTTTGTGGCATCGGAGATTAGGTCATATCTCCATTGAGAGAATTAAAAGATTAGTAAAAGATGGAGTACTTGACACTCTTGATTTTACTGATTTTGACACTTGTGTGGATTGCATAAAGGGAAAGCAAACCAACAAGTCCAAGAAAAATGCCAAGAGAAGTTCGGACATACTGGAGATCATACATACGGATATCTGTAGCTCAGATATGGATTCGTATGGTCAGAGATACTTCATCTCATTTATTGATGACTATTCACGATATATGTATCTCTACCTACTTCATAATAAGAACGAAGCATTAGATGCCTTTAAGGTATTTAAGGCAGAAGTAGAGAAACAATGCGGCAAGCAAATTAAAATCGTGAGGTCAGATAGAGGTGGAGAATATTATAGTAGATACACTGAGAATGGACAAGCACCTGGTCCGTTTGCTCGGTTTCTTGAAGAAAATGGAATTGTTGCACAATACACCATGCCAGGGTCTCCTGACCAAAACGGTGTAGCTGAAAGGAGAAACCAGACATTATTGGACATGGTAAGGAGCATGATTGTCAGCTCTAAGTTACCTAAATCCTTGTGGACTGAAGCTCTTAAAACTGCTGCGTATATATTGAATCGGGTTCCAACCAAGGCTGTTTCCAAAACGCCATTTGAGTTATTTAAAGGTTGGAAACCGAGTCTCCAACATATACGTGTTTGGGGATGCCCATCTGAAGTAAGAGTCTATAATCCACAAGAAAAGAAACTAGACCCAAGGACTATCAGTGGATACTTTATTGGATATGCTGAGAAGTCCAAGGGTTATAGATTTTATTGTCCATCTCACAGCACTAGGATTGTGGAATCAAGAAATGCAAAATTTCTTGAGAATGACTTGATCAGTGGGAGTGATCAATCTCAGTATTTGGCTTCTTCTGAGAAAGATCATTCAGTTATTCCAGCTTCCACTTCAAGTGAGGGATTGGTTGTTATTTATGGCACTCCTCAAACTCAATTAAGTGCCCAACAACCAGTCATTGAGATTTCACAAGCTGATGGTAATCTAGAAGATCGTGTTGTTCATCAACAATCAGTTGTGCAAGATACTCCTCAAGAGGTCATTGACACAACATTAAGAAGATCAACTAGAATAAAGAAATCAGCAATTCCTAGTGATTATGTTGTGTATCTACATGAATCTGACTATAACATTGGAGCCGAAAATGATCCTGAAACGTTTTCACAAGCCATGAGTTCTAAGGAATCAAACTTGTGGTTCAATGCCATGAAAGAAGAGATGGAATCTATGGCATCTAATCGAGTCTGGGATCTTGTTGAGTTGCCTGATGGTGTAAAAGCCATTGGATGTAGATGGATCTTCAAAATAAAGAAAGACTCACAAGGCAACATTGAGAGATATAAAGCAAGACTCGTTGCCAAAGGATTCACTCAGAGGGAAGGAGTCGACTACACTGAGACATTTTCTCCTGTATCCAAGAAAGACTCTCTCCGAATAATTATGGCATTGGTAGCTCATTTTGATTTTGAGTTACATCAAATGGATGTGAAGACCGCATTCCTTAATGGAGATCTAGAGGAAGAGGTTTACATGAAACAACCTGAAGGATTTTCCTCTGGTGATGGTGAGCATTTGGTTTGCAAACTTAAGAAATCATATATGGATTGAAACAAGCCTCACGTCAGTGGTATTTAAAATTTCATGATGTGATCTCTTCCTTTGGTTTTGAAGAGAACATCATGGATCAATGTATATACCAGAAGGTTAGTGGGAGCAAAATTTGTTTCTTGGTCCTGTATGTGGATGACATTCTACTTGCAACCAATGATAAAGGGTTGCTACATGAGGTGAAACAATTTCTCTCTAAAAATTTTGATATGAAAGATATGAGTGAGGCATCTTATGTCATTGGCATTAAGATCCATAGAGAAAGATCTCGAGGCATTTTGGGATTGTCTCAAGAAACTTATATCAATAAAGTCTTGGAGAGATTTCGGATGAAAAATTGTTCACCAAGTGTTGCACCTATAGTGAAGGGTGACAAGTTCGCTTTGAACCAGTGCCCTAAAAATGAACTTGAACGGGAACAGATGCACAACATTCCATATGCTTCAGCTGTTGGAAGCCTAATGTATGCTCAGGTTTGCACAAGACCTGACATAGCATTTGCAGTAGGAATGTTGAGAAGATATCAGAGTAATCCAGGTTTAGACCATTGGAGAGCTGCTAAAAAGGTCATGAGGTATCTTCAAGGGACCAAGGACTACATGCTCATGTATAGACAAACTGATCATTTGGAGATAGAGGGCTACTCAGATTCGGACTTTGCTGGCTGCGTTGATTCTCGGAAATCAACATCAGGATTTGTATTTATGTTAGCTGGTGGAGCCATATCATGGAGGAGTGCAAAGCAGACCTTGACTGCTACCTCTACTATGGAAGCAGAGTTCGTTGCTTGTTTTGAGGCTACATCGCAAGGTGTATGGTTAAAGAGTTTCATCTCAGGGCTTAGAATTGTTGACTCCATTACTAGGCCAATTAAATTGTACTGTGACAATTCAGCTGCTGTATTTTTGGCTAAAAAATCACAAGAGTGGTAGTCGAAGTAAACATATCGACATTAAGTATTTAGCCATAAGAGAACGTGTTAAAGAGAATAAAGTGGTCATAGAACACGTTAGCACTGAATTGATGATAGCTGATCCTTTAACTAAAGGCATGCCAATTAAGAAGTTTAAGGATCATGTGATAAGAATGGGAGTTGGTTCCATGATATAATTGTATTGATAACAATTTGTACAAAGAAACTCTTATTTCAAGCGTTTGTTTATTTCTCATTGAGGTGTACACATTATATGACTTTTGAGAAATGACAAACTTTTCTTTTGGACTCTGAATAAACATATGGTTTATTCATTATGTTATGTTGTCACATTTGGAATGGTGATAAAGAAATTGAATGCATTGTAATACATAGAAGATAATACTCAATTATAGAGGACCTATCGCTATGATTCATGTATTTAGTTTCTTGTTCAGTGTTGATAAAATATACGGACCAAGTGGGAGAATGTAGTAACATATCTTATTTAATGGTCCTAATTTATTAACTCAACGTATCCCCCATTAAAGTGATAACAGCCCCCTTAATTCCTAAGCGCTCGCTCCCTCCCTTAATTCCTAAGCGCTCGCTTCCTCCCTTAATTCCTAAGCGCTTGCTTGATGGGGCAAGCGTTGAAGGAAAAGGGTATAAAATAGGAACCCATCCTGAGGTTTCAGTACAGAGTTCTCTAAGGTTTCAGAACACGATTCTCTCAAGAGAGATCCTAAAGTTTCTGAATACGGTCCTCTCAAGAGAGATCCTAAAGTTTCAGAACAAGGTTCTCGAGAGAGATCTTAAGGTTCTATAGAGAGAAACCTAAAAGTGGAGGCATTGGAATTGAGTCCCTGATCAAGAGCAATCATGAAGGCATACACCATCTGAATGCGAGAGCTCGTTGATTAGAAGACCGATCCATCGAGAGGAAGAGGGAAGATCAAGAGGGAAGATCAATCGAGATCGTTAAGAAAGGAAGATCTCCCGTACAGTCCACAGGAAGATCGGATTCCTTACCACCATTAAATAATAATGACTGGAGGTAATTGTGTTTAAGTAAATTAAGTCTAACAAGTTCACCTTCTTGGTATCAAACCTTGTGGTGATATGCATCAGTACAACATATTATGGTTTAGGTTCATCAAGTCAGTCATTCATTGATAAAATGGATGGAATAATATAATGCCAACTGAGCTATACTCCATCCATATGAGTTTGAGTTAAAGACTGAGCTTGCCTAAAGGGCCACAATTATGGTGTTAAAATTGTTTCCGCTTTCTCCTTTGAAGAGTATGATGGAGCAATAAGGTAGTTTGTTCACTTATTCGGGGCATACTACTACTGATACATACATGTGAAAGTTAAAAGACTCTGAAACAAAAAGGGTTTGGTGTATTGGTGATTTCTCATAAATCAGTGATACTATTTAAAGAAGGGAAATCAGTGGAGAGGAACATCATAATATGAGGAAAATGGAGACGAGTCTTTGGATGGAAAAGGAATAAAGGATAATGATGAAGTCAAGCGTCTTGCACTAGATGCAGGACAATTACACTCTACTTCCACAAAAATTGATACATTAACTAGCTAAAGATAGAAAAAATTGGCTGGCTATTTTGGAAGACAATCCAATGTTTGCATTTTTGAGGCTATGAGTTATTTACTGTTGCTCCCTCTAGCAAATCAAGGGGAATAGTTCTTGGTAGAATGTGATGGCAGTAGATTAAATGGGGTGTGTTGAAATTTCTTGATAATTTTGCGTGGATGCCTTGTTGGATGCCTACGACTGTTTGTTGATAGGCCTTGCTTTGCTTCTATGCTTGTTGGTCTTACCGAGATCCTCATTCCAAGCATTAGCTGGATGTTGTGGCCTTGCAGGCATACAGTGACATTCCACATCATAGTGCTGTGTGGTCACTTTTTTTTCCTGGAGATTGCTTGGCTTTTAGCGTCTTGTGTAGCAAAAGCCTTTGCTTGGGCAATTGCTTCCAAGTTGAGACCTTGCGTATTTGCATCCGTTTATGCTTGGCAATGGCTTAGTTGGATGTCTTTTTCTCACTGCCAAGGAGTCTTTGCAAGAGGGTCCTATCACTTCTATTTTTTGGCTGGTGGCTGTAGTTTGATTAATGATGTTTGTTTGGCTGTAGTTAATCCATTTTGCACTCATGTTATTGTAGCCACAATAAGTACTTTTTCTTATGCTCCTTGTTTCCAGTTACTTGAACAGAATTTTAGAAACCTTTAAAAAAAAACTGAAGTTCAACTATTTTAATTTATGATAGAAAAAAGTCAATATCCCTACTGAAAAACCACAAAAGCCTCTTATTACAATATGTAGACCCAAAATTCTATTTGTTTAAGTGATATTTAGCCTTACCTGGAGTCCTGGAATCATGGCATGGCTGTCAGTTTGAGGGTGTCTTTCATGAGAATGTCTGGACACTTTGGATTAAATATGCTTAGCACTTGAACTAATTGATGGTTGAAGTTCTGAACTTTTTGCACCAGTGTTCATTGCGGTACACCCAAAAACGCCACTTGGATCTGGTAAAAGAATGATTCTTCACTAAGAGCCAAGAAGTTTCATGCTCTGTCATCTTATTTCCAGCAGTTCAAAAGTGTTTACACTCTAAGGTATCTTAGACTATGAATTACTACCCCCATAGAAAAAACCAAAATAGCAGTATACAATTGACTAGACAACCCTAGCAGGAAAAATAAAATATGTCCATTCTAGAATTCGAGCATCGTCCAACTTTCTTTAGGGGACAAAATAGTCTGATATAATTATGTGGAATAATTTCAACTTCAGTTTTGTCCTATTTGCACTTCTCCTACCTTCTAAATTCATCGCTTGAACAAAACTTGGTTCCGACAAATTGACTGGGGTATATGGTTTCTATTTGTTGTTGTTAACTTTGCCATCCTTACCATCTACCAGCTAGGCACACTTTTTGTTCTTTTCATTTTACAATATGTTGTAGATAGCTTGTTTCTCAATGGTTTCATGTGCATGTTGAACAAATGATCAGCATTGACCCCTTTTTTATTGAATCTGAACCTGCTGTCCGGAACATTTATTCTACCATATCCATCATGTTCATCACATTTCTAAAGAACTGATATGTGAACTATGAATTAATTTCCTGTCTTTAGACGGTTCAAGTAAGCATCAATCCATGCAAGACAAGAAGAGGTTAATCAAAAGGTGTGAACTTGGTAGAAGCTGGATTCAGGGGCCTTTCCTTTTCAATGATTGACGTAAATATGATGTGGATGCCTTCTGAGACTTTTATCTTCATGCGGTAACCGTGTGGAATTCATGGCCTCCATTTTCCAATAGGAGAGAGGTTGGCTCATGACAGGGTACACATGATTGTCATATGAGGGGTTTATGATGCATCATATAGTTCACTTTGGCTTTAGGGAGTCTTGTGCCTTGTGGTAATGAGATGGGCCTTGGCTATCATATAGAAGGTGGTTATCATATTCATGCTTTGCTTAAGATCGATCAGTACAGTACTCTAGTTGTTGGTTGCATTTAGTCACAGCCTCTCTGCCTTCATGAAGGTTTGCTTAACCTCAGACCTCGTCAACCGTTCTTGTACACATGTACCCACATGGGAGCTTTCTTTTTGTGCTTGTCTTGTTCTGTTTGTCAATTTTTATTCTTCCCCGTTATCTCTCTCAAAGGAAGTTAAAATTCAAAGCTCAAAACTGGATCACTCTGAGTTCCGTTGGCTATTTCTTGAGGATCTCCAGGTTCTCTAATATTTCTTGTTTATCCTCTTACAGATCCTTGGTATGCCAAACACTCCCTTCACAAATCAAATAGCAGATCGGTCAAAAGAGAGGGATAAATAGCTTAATACTTTTCCTTATGAAGTGCTTGCAATGCTATGCTGAAGACTCATTGATGAAATATTTGTGATATTTCTGCATTATCTCCCCCCCCCCCCCCCCCCCCTCTCTCTCTCTCTCTCTCTCTCTCTCTCAGTGTGTGTGTAAGTTATGCAGCAATATTCTTTAAAATTTGTGTCTATGCTGTAGAGTATCTTATTTATCTAATTGTTTCTTTCTGGCAATAAGTATCATGTATTATGATCTGGCGTTGCAGGATTCATTCAACCATCAGGGCTGCAAAATTGGTGTTCCTGATTTCATAAATTCTGCAGGGTAGATAATCATGCCTTGATTCAGAATTTAATATTATGGTTAAGAAAATCCCAAAAAAAACTCTTACACCCTTTGCTGTCTTTGCTTTCATTCATCAAAAACATTTGCAATAACTAAAATTGAATGATGCCCTTGATCTTAATGCTTCTTATACACTTGCGGCTCAAGGTAGAGTTGCCTGCTTGAATTTGTGCATCGCGCTGAAGTGCAGAACATTCTTAGAGACTTGCTTAGCTGACAGAGCAAGTGCAGTCGTTTTGTTGAACTTAATGCATACCTGTTTGGAGTGAATTTGGGAAGCAGTAGACACATCACTCGCGGTTGATTCTAAGTTTATTTATTCTGATTACATTGGGATGATCACATAGCATCAGAAATTTCATCCACTAAAGCTAAAGCTATTTTACAAGAGCATTTGGGGTTCTAGTCTGTCTGACTCCGAGCAGCAGACCAAAACTATATTTGCTCTCTGGTTTACATGTTCTGCGACGAGAGGGTTCTATTCTGCCAAGGGCCAAAACTCCCACCACTCAGAAGAAGTGGTGCAGCACTGCTCCGGAGAGCTACTGCAGTTGAAATCGCACGGCCGTTCAATTGACGCCGGGTAGCCACTCTCAGGTTCCCCCATGTATAAATACCCTGCTTCTTCTTCTTCTTCTTCTTGGTTGAAAAAGCTTGGCTTCTTCTCCTCGTCACGGGAGCACTCCAAAAAGCAGGGCCTTGCGTCCTCTTTGCTCTTGCGATTGCCGCTGTCCGAATCGTTGTCGTTGCTGCTCTCTTCCGATGGCTTCTTCAGCAATTCAGTGAGCTTTTGCAACTGTATGTTCACAGAAGAGCTGCATCAACAACACAGGCTTTCCTAGAAAAAAAAGAAGTGAGCTGAAGGCTCTGAGGACAAAAGGAGGCGTTCATCACCTGTTTGATGAGAATTTGCTTCTCTTTCTCGAGGGACTGCACGCTGGAGAGCAAGTTGTCGAAGTCTGCTTTGAGGACGGCGTACTCTCTCTCGAGCTGCTTGGACTTCCACCGGGCTCGCTTGTTCTGAAACCATATCGAAACCTGGCGAGGCTGGAGGCCAAGCTCCTTGGCCAGCTGCAGCTTCTTCCGGGGCTCTAGCTTGGCTTGGGACTCGAAGATGGATTCGAGGGACTTTATCTGCTCTTCGCTAAACCTTTTCTTCTTGTCGCTCCTCGACCTCTTGAGGAGGGGATCCATGGAGGAGATGTTGCAGGGCTTCTATTCTTCCTCTGCTGCAGAGTAGGCCTCACTCTCCATCTCTCAGTTATTATTATTATTTTCTCTCTCTTCCTTTCTTTCTTTCTTTCTTTCTTTCTTTTTTTTTTTTTTTTTTTTTTTGGGCTTATCTTTTGCCTCTCTTTTATACTGGAGGGAGGGAGGGAGGGAGCACCGAGAGGGGTCTCTACTCTCTGGTCTCCAAGCGCGGCGAGGGAATTAGAGAAGGTTCTGCTACCCAATGAAATTGTGGAAGGTGGGATGCTTGTTCAAAGAGAGTTAGACGACTGGGTTTGTTTTACTTCTTGTGATGGAACCTGCAAGCCAATGGAAACATATATCGTGGGGGGCTCAGCTTTCCCGACATCTCCATCAAGGAGCCGGTTGCTTGTGAGCCTGGCTCTCCGTCTCTAAAGTCTCCGTCTCTCTCTCCTCCGGGTGGCGAAGGATCTTTGTCTTTTCTCTCTTGCTGAGTTAAATTGCTACGGTCATCTTTATCTCAAGAGTGGGGTGCTTTGTACTTGGGTGAGCCTAAGCGATCGCTGACGTATTTAGCGGTTGGATATTATGTAATCATTTCAGGTGGTTGTTGGAAGGAGGGTATCTAAGGCAGAATACTATTTTTGAAAATATAAATTATATCTAAAATTTTAAATTATAATTTATTAATTTTTAATATTTAAAAATATATTTGGTTGATATTTTTGAAATTACTTTTGAACTTAAAAACAATAAAAGCTTTCGTTTGGTTCATGATTCAGAATAGTGTTTTCGAAAATATGATGGACTGTATTCAAAAATCAGAGCTGTATTATGTTATTTTTAATATTTAAGAATATATTTGGTTGGTATTTTTAAAAATTATTTTTAAACTTAAAAATAGTAAAAACTAAAATTTGTAAGTTTTGGACATTTTGAAAAAGAAAGAATAAAATTTAGATAACATTTGAGATGAATTCGAAGAAAACATCATTTGATATTTTTTTTAGATTCATTTAGATTTTTAGAATTATTTAAAAAAATATTTTTAAAATGATTCGATCAAATGTATTTTTTATATCATGAATTATATTTTTTATTTTTAAAAATAAAAGATTCAATCCAAATCGACTACCAAACGAGCCCTAAATTTTTAATACCACGGCTATCTCAAAGTACCAATTTATTTCACAGAGAAAATGTAAGGTTTTATATTATGTGGTTTTATATTATGTGTTTTTTTAAGCATGTTGTTTTTTATTTTTAATGTTGGCCTCAAAACTTATTTTAAATTTTTCTTTAAAAATATGTATATATATATATATATATATATATATATATTATATATTTAATTTATTTAATTTTTAATTATTTTTAATAATAAAAAAATATATTTTTATAATTAATTAAATGTATTTGAAATTATAGTATTAATATACTATACATAAGATGGAATGGGATTAGATGATTTTGAGATGAGTTTGAGTGTGACATAAGTTTTGTTCTATCAAAATTTGAATCATTTAGTATATCCCAGTATCAAATTTTGAAGTAAAAATAAGATTATATTTTTGACTTTAAAAACTTTTGATATAATAGACATCGGCAAGGTGATCTGCATTGATGAGGCCGTAATGTTAGATACACTTAAAACGGCAAGATACATTTTATCTTACTTTTGTTTCTATTTTTGTCTTTTCCTTTTTGTTTTATTTGATTCAAGCCCTATAGGTACAAGGCGAGTTTAGAAAATGGTAATAAAAAGACTTTAAAATATCATGCACAAAGTGATATGGGCACTGGGGAAGATTAATTAGAAGAGAAACAAGATACTTGTGCGATGTGATATGGACCTCATTGTTAATCTAGCAATTAGCAAGATTTTACCCTGTTGGACCGAGGAGTGGAGGTGAGTGTAAGGATACTCTCACGAAGGTGGTTGGATCCCAATAGTTTTCTACACGATAGCGCCGCGGTGCAGCGTATCGCATCGTGGGGCACGAGCGCGCGCGGTTTGGTGGCATCGCTAATGAGGACGAAACACGTCGAATATTTTATTATTTTATTATTTTATAAAAGGCCGGTGTGACGTGTACGACAGCGATGGCGTCCGACAAGATGCCAGTTCAGCCTCGTGGGCCAGTAGAAAGGGGACGCGTGTCGTCGTAGGAGCAGTCGCTTCGTGTTCGTGGTCCGAGACGTGTATGTCGTGTAGTGGCCTGCACGTGGCAGGACGTGGGGGGGGGGGGGGGGGGGGGGGGGGGGTGCATTCGGGCACGCGGTCCCGGGGTTGGTGCCGGGTCCCGCTTGCCCTTCGTCTCCTTCTTGGTGATGTCGGCGAACACGTCTACCCCTATTTTAAGATCAGGAAGGAGTCCCATCCGTGCAATAGGTTTCTCATCTGGTTTTAGACTCGAATCTTTTGATTTCTGGTCGAACGAAAATAGCACCAATACAAAAGTTACCTAAGTTTTTGAGAATATAACATGGAGGATTTAAACTCAGCACCTCCAAGAGGGAACTACTGTAGCAAATTGATGTTATGTACATTTGCTACTCGCACTTACTGAGTAAAGGATGTCAAAATTTAATTTAGAAGATTCATGCATGAATTAAGTTGATTGGAAGATCCTTTGCTCTATGAACATCTTGTTAACGTATCTAAAGCCAATCTCTTTGGACAACGTATTAGTAACAGATATGGTATATAATCCTAAGTCGAACATTAAATTCGATACACAATTTTACTAGACATGGGATCTAATAACAAAGAAGCATCCTAAAATCATTCGGCTACAAATAAAAATATGTAGGTAAAATTTATTACTTCTTTTAATAAAAATTGGTTTAAAAAATTAAATATTTTTTGTTGGAATGCTTGCTAGTAAATTTATTGGCTTTCATTAAGCTTTGCATAGTTTTTTTTTTTTTTTTTTTGTTAAAAAACAAATATTTGCTTGTTGAAGTGCTTGCTAGTAAATTTATTAGCTCTCGTTAAGATTTGTAGAGTGTTTCTGCTAATGGTAGAAACTTGTTGTATCCTACATTGTACTAGTTTTCTTAAGTAGAAAAGCATTTCTTCTCAAATTTAGGTTTATCAGAAATACCATGATGCTATAACATGAGGTATTTGATTTTAAATACATTATGAACGTGAATGTAATTCAAGTAGCTTCCAATTATAGACATTATAACTAATCTTCTTTGTAATTTCACTAGATCTAATCTTACAATAAATGAGTTCCTTTGCTCTCAAATTAACAGGTCATCTCTAGTAATAACAGCTGGCATATACTCACTAATCTCAAATGTTGCTGCCAAATCACTTGCGACGGATGTCGGGTAAACTGAGATCTCCACAGGCCTTCGAGAATTCAGAGGGGTCACCGTCTTTCGTCTTCCTTCGAGAGCCTGCAAAAAGTCCCAGATCGGTGGTTCCGGCGGGGACCCTCCGATGCCCAAGTCAGCGGGTTGTAGAACAGGAATGTTTATGAGTAAAGCTTGAAAAGAGAAGCCAGTCCCCCTGCCTTGAGCTGGAGTCCTCTTCTTATACCTCTCTGAGGGGTCACGTTTTTCTCCCCTTCTTAGAACCGTCGAATCTCCTTCGCTGGGATGAGGTCCCCCGAACGGCAAGTGGGTGAGCTGTTGCTGAATGGGTGACGTGTATGCCGGTAACCGCGGGGCGCACTAGTACCTGCCCGTGATTTCAGTGAGCGAGATACACGGTAACGGATGTCTCAAATCTCGGGGTCCGTTACCTGAAGTGGGTTTCGGTGTACTTTGGAAAACAAGGCACCAAGTTAGTTAGAGCCGGAGCTAGAGACCAGAGTCGTAAGCCGGAGCCGACGCTGGAGGCCGGAGCCAAAGGCTGGAGCTAGAGGCCGGAGCCGGAGGCTGGAGCCGACGCTGGAGGCCAGAGCCAAAGGCCGGAGCTAGAGGCCGGAGCCAACGCTAGAGGCCGGAGCCAACGCTGGAGGCCGTAGCTAAAGCTGGAGGCCATAACTAAAGGCCGGAGCCGGAGGCCGGAGCCAGAGGCTGGGCCGATGCTGGAGGTCGAGCCAAAGGCCGGAGCCAAGGGCCGGGACCGGAGGCTGGAGCCGACGCTGGAGGCCAGAGCCAAAGGCCGGAGCTGGAGGTCAGAGCCGACGCTGGAAGCCAAAGACAAAGGCCGGAGCCGAAGGTCGGAGCCAACGCTGGAGGCCGGAGCCAAAGGCCGGAGCCAAGGGCCGGGGCCGGAGGCTGGGGCCGACGCTAGAGGCCGTAGCCAAGGGCGGAGACAGGAATTCCAACATCCCAGAGGAGACGGTCAGCCGTATCAGATGCCCCCCACCCCTGAGATGCATGGGCGCACAGTCACCAGCGAAAGGGGTGTTAATATCCATCAAGCGGCTGATCTTCGTGCTATTATTTCGTTCGCTCAGGCTGTTGGGATTGGGGAAGATTTTTCTCGGGCGAGGAGTTGTAAAAAGATGAGCGTCATCATTGCGGTAAGGACATTGCCACCTTTTCATTGGTGGTGTTTTACGCGTTTCTCGCGTCGATGGGCCGCCGAAATGGCTTCCAGTGGAAAGCAGGCACATGGCCAGATCTGACAACCGCGGGATGATTTAAAATGAGGTTAAAAGGGAAAGATCGTCCTTATACTCCAGTTCCCACCTTCTATTACGTTACAACCGCCTACCTGAATCCACAAGCGTCCATCTACCTCCTGTTTCTATTCCCCTTCTCGTGCTCTTTCAGTCTCGATTCGAGCTTTCCAGGTTAATTCCCATGGCTTCTTCGCCTTCCTGTTCTATTTCTGATTCCGGGGGTCGTTCCCCATTCCTTCGCAACCTTCTGCTTCCTTACTGATGCATGTCGTAGCGCAACGATTTAAACACCTTAATTTTACTATTAAGATAGCGAGAGTAAGGGATTGATTCCACAGGGACTTTAGCGATTATCTTGAAATAATTTTATAAATTTAACTAAATAGATAACTAAGTAGATAATTAATAGTGCAAAATAATAAGATATGGTTTATCTTATTAGAGCACGGCTCGTACCCGTAGATCACGGCCCGTCCCATTTAAGAATAAATCAGTCTAAATTATTTTCACTTAAATAGAATTTAATAACAATTAAATATGCATAAAGCTTTATTTCAATAAAATCCAAAAGTGCATATTAAAATCTAAAATAAAAGAGTTTTAATTTCTGATCGCAATAAGAGAGCAACAACTTCTTCATAAATCAAATCAAAGACCAGATGAAACGGATTGAAGACAGACTGAACCGGACTGAACTGGAGACGCCTCCAAAGACTTCTCTCGACGACTCATGGACTTCTCCCATGAACAGACTTTTCTCACAGATTTCTCCCACGAACAGAGGACTCCACGGACTTCTCCCCAACGCCCACGGACGCAGAATAGCCTCTCCCTTGCTTACGAACCCTGGATGCTATCGTTGGACTCCCCTTGCTGCTATTTGTAGAAGCCCAGACGCGGTGAAGACGCGGGTTGCCAAAATAGAGGACGCGGGCGGCTCCGAGAAAATCCCTTGTAAATCATGAATAAAATCCAAATTCCTTTTAGAGGAATTTAATTAGTCCAATTTGATAACTTCCAATCTAATTTATTCCTTAATTGGATGGAGGAAACAGTTAGATTGGAATCGGAGAAGAATCGGCGGAAAGAGAGAGAAAACGATGAAGTCGGCACTTGGTTTGCCGACTTCGCTTTAAAATCCATGCTAAACAGATAAATCAATAAAATCAATTCCGAGCTCATCTTAAATCCGATTTGAGTGCCGTTTGCGTCATTAAATCCCTAAAATCGAGCTCTTTAAATTGATAAGGTTTTATTAAAATATTATATAAAATATTAAAATATTAAATAATAATAGGTACGTTAAATTATTAATTAATAGGTTTAATGATAATTATTTATGCGTTTATCACTCCCCCAACTTGAATCTTACTCGTCCTCGAGAAAATAAGAAATTTAGAAATATGTACCAAGCTAGTCCAAGAATTGATAGTTATCTTATAGTTCTTCTTAATTTTTTTTTAGATCATAAGGGAGGTACTTCATTGGATTATTAAGTTTTTTTAGTGATAAAGTGTAGTCCATAAGAATTTATAGAAGTCTTCCTTCACCAACTTTCCACTTCTCTGATTAAGTCTTCTAACTTAATTTGGGTTGGGTGTAATGTCTTTTGTACTTTGGTTATTTATTGTAAAGTCAGTGCAATGTCCTAACCCCTTGCTTTCTAATTAACCCTTGTAGCGAGCTTTAGGCCAATGGCTCCCAAACCAATTGGTTTTAGGGCATTAGGTGTAAAACACCCCTCAGACTTACTTACTCGAGTTAAAAAGGCTTTAGGTAGGACTGACTCTACTTAGGTTCTTTTACATTCCCACCTTTTACGCGAACAACATCACTTTCTTAGGTGACGGGGCCCGGTTACTCAGTGAAAAATGCTAAGAACCTAATCTATTAACTTTAAGAGAGATTTTTTTTTTTTTTTTTTTTTTCTCTTTTTTTTTTTTTTGAATAACATTTTCACCCATACCCTTATTAAGTAGATTGTACTATTAAGATCAGTGGTCAGAGGGTCTGAAATTATTCTAAAAATTTTCTGGGCTAAACCCTACCTTTTATTAGGTTTTCTTAATAATTTATTCCTCAGTATCTCAAAAATAATCTAACCATTAATTCATTAATAGACTGCTTGATTAACTTCAAATCGAGACAGAATTTGGTACACACATCTGATTATAGTTTTACTCGAGGATTTATTATTCTTTTTCCTCCCCCCAACTTAATTTCCATTGTCCCTAATGGAATAAAAATTAATTTCAAGGAAAGATACTACCTGGTAGAGTATTTGAAGGTTGGAAGTTTCATTGTTGCCATCTTCTTTCAATCTGCTTCTGTTGCTCTTCTCTGGTCATACTAAAAAAAAACATACTAAAAGAACAGAAAGTTAAAAATAACTAATAAACTGGGTTGCCTCCCAAGAGCGCTAAGTTTAAAGTCTTCAGCCAGACTGTGCTACTTATGATAATGTTGGGTTCACAAGATCAATTGATTCAACAATTTCTCCATCATTAATTTCTTCTATATATGGTTTCAAACGTTGGCCATTTACTTTGAATGTATTTCCTTGCTTGGGGTCTTTAAGCTCTACAGCTCCATGGGAAATACTTGAGTTACTATAAAAGGTCCATTCCATCGTGAACGAAGTTTTCCAGGGAAAAGGTGTAATCTTGAATTGTAAAGCCATACTTTTTGATTTGGTTCAAAAAATTTTCTACTAATAAATTTGTCATGATATGCTTTGGTTCGTTCTTTATAAATTTTTGAGCTCTCATATGCCTCATTTCGTAGTTCTTCTAACTCATTCAATTGAAGTTTTCTATTGACACCTGCATTTTTCATATCATAATTAAATTGCTTGATAGCCCAAAATGCACGGTGTTCTAATTCTACAGGTAAATGACAGGCTTTTCCAAATACGAGCCTATAAGGAGACATTCCTATGGGAGTTTTAAATGCAGTACGATAAGCCCATAATGCATCATCCAAACGTTCTGACCAATCTTTCCTATCAGGTCTCACCGTTTTCTCAAGGATATTTTTAATTTCTCTATTTGATATTTCAACTTGGCCACTAGTTTGGGGATGATAAGGTGTAGCTACCTTATGAGTAATTCCATATTTATTCATTAATCCTTCGAAGTGTCTATTCGTGAAATGTGTACCCCCATCACTAATTATAGCCCTTGGGCATCCAAAACGACTAAGGATATTATGCTGAATAAACTTGATTACAACTTTATGATCATTGGTTCGAGTTGCCATGGCTTCAATCCATTTTGACACATAATCAACTGCCACTAGAATGTATTCAAATCCAAAAGAGGAAGGAAATGGGCCCATAAAATCAATACCCCATACATCAAAAATTTCTACAACCAAGATAGGGTTTAGGGGCATCATGTCTTTTCGAGATATATTTCCTGTTTGTTGACATTGGAGACAATTACGGCTAAATTCATGTGCATCTTTAAAAAGAGTTGGCCAATAAAACCCACTTTGCAGTACCTTTGCTGCAGTTTTCTTTCCACTAAAATGTCCTCCACAGGCAAGAGAATGACAGAAGTTAAGTATACTTTTAAATTCACTTTCGGGAACACATCGCCTAATCACCTGATCCGAGCAGTACTTAAATAATTCAGGGTCTTCCCAAAAGTAATATTTGATTTGTGAGAAAAATCTATCTTTTTCTTTTTGTCCAGTGGGAAGGTACTTTTCCTGTTGCCAAATAATTCACAATGTGGGCAAACCAGGGAAGACTGCTATAAAAATTGAGAATAATTGCTCATCAGGGAATTTATCTCTGATTATTTCTTTATTGTATTCCACTGAGATCCTAGAGATATGATCTGCTACCATATTTTCAGAACCCTTCTTATCTAAGATTTCTAGATCAAATTCTTGTAGTAGAGGATCCATCTAATCAGTCTGGGTTTTGTATCCTTTTTTGATATAAGATGCCTCAACTGCATGATCTGATAAACTAAAACCTTAGACCCTAACAGATATGATCTAAACTTTTCTAGGGCAAACACAACTGCTAGTAATTCTTTTTCAGTGGTAGTATAGTTCATTTGTGCATCTGAAAGAGTTTTGCTAGCATAATAAATTACATGGGGTTCTCGATTGAGTTTCTGTCCTAGAACTGCCCCTACAGCATAATCAGAAGCATCACACATAATTTCAAAAGGTATGGTCCAATCTGGGGGCTTGATAATGGGTGCAGTGGTCAAAGCAGTTCGAAGGATGTTATAGGCTTTTAGACAATCTTTATCAAAATTAAAAGAACTATCCTTGGTCAACAAATTACATAATGGTCGAGAAATTTTACTGAAATCTTTGATGAAACGTCTATAAAAACCAGCATGACCAAGGAAAGATCGTACTTGTTTAACTGAGGTTGGGGGTGGTAGATTTGAGATCAATTCAACCTTGGCTTTATCAACCTCAATACCTCTCTCTGAAACAATGTGTCCAAGCACAATTCCCTCACGAACCATAAAATGGCTCTTCTCCCAACTTAGGACTAAATTCATTTCCATACATCGTTTCAGTACCTTAGTTAAGTTCTCGAGGCAGCTATCAAATGATGCACCAAAGACTGAAAAATCATCCATAAATACTTTCAAAATTGACCAATCATATCAGAAAATATGGCCATCATACATCGTTGAAAAGTGGCTGGTGCATTACAAAGACCAAACGGCATACGTCTAAAGGCAAATGTTCCAAAGGGACAAGTGAAGGTGGTCTTTTCTTGATCTGCAGGAAATACTGGGACTTGATTGTATCCTGAATATCCATCTAAGAAACAAAAGAAACTTTGTCCCGCTAGCCGTTCTAGAATTTGATCGATAAAAGGCAAAGGAAAGTGGTCTTTCCTAGTCACGGCATTCAATTTTCGATAATCTATACACACTCTCCAACTAGTTGATGTGCGAGTAGGAATTGATTCGCCCTTTTCATTTTTAATCACGGTAATACCCGATTTTTTAGGTACTACTTGGATTGGACTGACCCATTGGCTATCTGAAATTGGATAAATAATACCAGCATCAAGCCATTTTACTACTTCTTCTTAACAACATCCCTCATGTTTGGATTTAGCCTTCGTTGCATGTCTCTATGTGGTTTGGCTTCAATTTCACTATGAATGTGGTGCATGCAAACGGAAGGGTCAATTCCCTTAAGATCAGCTATTGTCCATCCAATTGCCTCTTTATGTTCTTTAAGTACATCTACCAATTTATCTTCTTGCTCAGAGGTTAGGGTAGATGCAATGATTACTGGAAGGGTATCATTGGGTCCAAGGAATGAATATTTTAAGTCATCTGGAAGAGGTTTCAATTCTAGTTGGGGTGGTTCTTCCAAGGATGGTATTAAAGGACTTGGTTTAGTTGGAAGTGGTTCATATTTTATAGTCCAAGGTGGGATGGTGTCGATCTTAGGTGGTTCTAATAACATGTTTATCCCTTTGGTATACTCATCAATATCAAAGTCATCTATTCCAAAATGTGTAAGACATATTTGTAAAGGATCCGAATCAATCAAACTTTGGAATTTCTTATCTACTACTTCCTCTATCATGTTTACTTCATTTAAATCATACACAGGTGGTCCTTGGGAAGCATTAAAAATATTTAATCTCATCTTCTTGTTTCCAAAAGATACATCCATCACACCTGTTCTACAATTTATGCATGCATTAGCGGTAGCTAGAAAAGGTCATCCAAGGATGATGGGGATTTGGTTAGGATTACCGCTAGATTCCATATCTAACACAAGGAAGTCGACAGGAAAATAGAATTCATCCATCTTTACTAATACATCTTCCAATATTCCACGAGGTTCTTTGACTGATCTATCTGCCAATTGTAGTGTTATCGTAGTGGGTTTCAACTCTCAAATCCAAATAATTCATGCACTGAACTTGGGAGAAGGTTTACACTCTCACCCAAATCTAATAAAGCTTTCTTGATTGTGAAGTTTCCTATAACACACGATATAATTCGGGGTACCAGGATCTTTTAGTTTGGGTGGGGTTATTTGCTGAACAACTGAGCTGACTTGCTCAGTCAAATGTATCTTTTTTGGTATTTGTGTCTTGGCTTTCCATTTTTGTATGCATAGATCCTTCAAAAATTTGGCATAAGCCGGAACTTGCTTGATAGCATCGAGAAGAGGTAAATTTATTTGTACTTGCTTAAATAACTCAAGCATCTCATTCATTTTTATTCTTCTTATCTGAAGGCAAAAGAGATTCTAAAGCACTAGGGAATGGGGCTTTAGGTATGATTGCTTGATCATTGAATTCCTTTTCTTTTTTAT
>UESW01005007.1:303524-355373 GCA_900491605.1 Calamus simplicifolius | reverse complement strand
TGTGCTTGCATGACCTAATCTACGGTGCCATAGCCAACCAATCTCATTCATCTTAGCATTATTAGCAACTAAGCAATGATTACTTGGAGATAAATTACTCAAATCAATTAAGTACACATTGCCATAACGTTTACCAACAAGAATAATGCTATTATCAATGGGATTAGTAACAGTGCAAACAGAAGCTTCAAAGGAAACTTTGAAACCTTTATCACACAGTTGGCTAATACTTATCAAATTATGTTTAAGTCCATCAACATATAAAACATTATCAATATGAGTAGATGGAGTAATTTGAATCTTACCAATACCCATGATATGGCCTTGACCATTATCACCAAAAGTAACTACTCCACCTCTTTTTGATTCAAGGGTGATGAATTGATCTTTGTCACCCGTCATGTGTCTTGAGCAACCACTATCCAGGTACCATTTCTTTTCAGTCTGATGGCTGCAAGACACTCCTGCAAAATATTCATGTCTTAACTTTAGGTACCCAAGCCTTCTTGGGTCCTTCATGGTTAGATGCATTAAATATTGTTCCTTTGGGAACCCAAATCATCTTTCTTTTATCATGTGGAGATTTACACATATAAGATTTATGTCCTTTGTTTCCACATTTAAAACAAGTAATATTTGATGATTTTTCAGCATGTACAAAAATATTTTTCAAGATTTTTGCTTTTTAAGTGGATTATATCCTAATCCAGCTTTATCAAAAATAGCTTTTTGATTGTCCAAAATCATATTAAGTTTGATAGAGCTCAAAGTAAATTTATCAACTATAGGTTTAAGTCTATCAACTTCATTTTTCAAGCTTTCATTTTCTTTTATCAAAAGTTCTTTTTCTACAACATGCTTTTCATTTTCTAAAGATAGTTTTGCATTTGATTTTTCAGATCTTTGTTCTTTGAACTTAATTTTGCAAAATCATCCATTAATTCATAAAAAGCACTATGCAATTCATCGAAAGTAAAGTCATCAAGAAAACTCGGACTTACCTCATCATTGTCCGCCATGAAGCATAGATTGGCCATTTCACTCTTTTCTTCCTCTTCGGAACTTGAGCTTTCCGAATCACTCCATGTGGCCATCATTGCCTTCTTTTTGAATCTCCGGGTGCCTTTCTTTAGTTGTGGGCATTCAGATTTAAAGTGACCCGGCTTCTTGCATTCAAAACAATAACTTCTTTTTCTTTGCCCTTGTCCTCATCTTTTCTTGCAAAGGGCTTTTTCTTTTCAAACTTCTTCTTCTTCATGAATCTTTTAAATTCCTTGTGATGAGTGCCATGTCCTCATCATCACTTTCATCTTCAGATTCATGAGGCTCTTCCATATATTCAGAAATCTTAAGAGCCATAGTCCTCTTCTTCTTTGACTCATCATCATCAACATGTTGCTTAATTTGAAGCTCATGAGTCATCAAGGATCCCAATAATTCTTCTAGGGGTAGGGTACTTAGATCCTTTGCCTCTTGTATTGCAGTCACTTTAGCTTCCCAAGTCCTAGGCAAGGAACGCAAAACCTTTCTCACAAGATCAGAATTATCATAAGATTTACCAAGACTTTTTAAACCATTAACTATATCAGTAAATCTTGTAAACATATCAGAAATAGATTCACATGCATCCATTTTAAACAATTCATACTTATGAACTAGCATGTTAATCTTGGATTCCTTGACTTGATTTGTTCCCTCATGGGTAACCTCAAGTCTATCCCAGATTTCCTTAGCAGAAATGCAAATAGATATACGATTGAATTCATTTGCATCTAATGAGCAGTACAAAATTCATTGCCTTGGCATTAAGTTGTGCCAATTTTTTATCATGTTCATCCCATTCCGTTTCCGGTTTAGGAATCTCCATGCCATTAATTCTAGCAGTGGGTGTGTGTGGTCCATTGACTATAATGCTCCATAGATCATAGTCAAGTGCTTGAATGAAAATTTTCATTCTAGCCTTCCAATAACCATAGTTTAAGCCATTAAACAAGGGTGGTCTATTAGTAGATTGGCCTTCGGAAAAAGATGAACCAGCTTGAGTTGCCATGTGGATCTTTGACTCTTGATCGTTAGATCAAATCAAATGAGCACTAGCTCTGATACCAATTGTTGGTCCAGATAGCAACCCAAGAGGGGGGGTGAATTGGGTTTTTCAAAAATTAAACTCTTTTAAAAGATCCCCCAGCGGAAGTAAAAACTTAGATGTATACGAATTAAAACTAGAGTATGCAAAGATAGAGAGTAAGAGACAAGGAAACAATCACGGCAAACACAAGAATTTTATAGTGGTTCGGTGTACCTACACCTACGTCCACTCCCAAGTACCTCTTGGGTCCACACTATAATCAATCTGATTACAGCAGAGTTGTTTTGCAAGCTCACAACTCAAACTTGTTATTTTTTGGGTGCACAACGAACCCAGCTGGTTTTCAAGGCTCACCAGCACAAACCTTACAACACAAGCAAACTGCTTGCACAAGGCTAACAGCCTCAACGGAATCAATCCTCAGATTGACCCAGCAAACAATAACATTTTTACAAAAAAAGCTCCTCCAATGAGCAAATATACAATAATAGAACAAAAATAAAGAGATAGGAATCAAAGCCTGATTTGCAGATCTTGGTGGCTTGCTTCTTCTCTTCTCTTGAGTGGATCTTCCTTTAGAATGCTCTTGAAGCTCAGAAGATTAGAAAACTAGGGCTTGCTTCTTCTTTTGAGATTTCTTCAAAATGAAACAAGAAAGCTTGGAATCTCTCTCTTTCTTTTGGGAATCAGTATAATCTTTCCTTTCGAATCTTCCCTCTTTTCTCTTTTGATTTTCTGATGGATTTCACTCTTGTTTTTCTGATTTTCTCTCTTGTTGCCTCTCTTTTTCGGATACAACAAACCCCTTCTTATAGATCCTTCTTAATCCATAAATAGTAAAAACTATCCGTTAGAAACAAGTGTAAGAAGGATTAGAACCAAAATGGTAATAGCCGTTGGGATTAAAAAGATAAAAGTAAAGTTTAGAGACGTTCTGACAGTTCTGGAGTCGTTCTGACAATCTGGAGTCGACTCTAACTTTTCTGGAGTCGGCTCTAAATCGAAAAATCCCCAATCCGCTCGATCTGGAGTCGTCTCTGACTTTTCTGGGGTCGACACAAAAATCTTCTGGAGTCGACTCTAACAGTCCAGGAGTCGACTCTAAGTCGTGGCCAGAAAAAACCATCGTGTCTTTCTGTTGGAGTCGGCTCTAACAGTCCAGGTGTCGACTCTAAGTCTGTGCCGATTTTGGAGTCGACTCTGCGATTCCATGTGTCGACTCTAATGTCTGCAATCTTACCTTGACATTAGATTCGAACTAGAACTTGATTTGTCTTGATTTTGATTAATAAATTAAATCATAAACTGAAAAACTTAATCAAAATCATTAGTAACTTCAAATGTTATACTCAAATAGTTTTGTTAATCATCAAAATCAATAATTGGGTCAACACTGTACAAGCCCTTCGGATGATGAAATCAAGGAAGAAGGGGGGGACTGGCTCCTTCATGTGGATGGGGTGTCAAACTCTCAGGGAAGTGGGGCTGGCCTCATTCTAGCCAGTCCTGACGAGTGGTGACGGAGTACGCCCTCCGTTTCCTTTTCTCAGCCACCAACAACCAAACCGAGTACGAAGCCCTACTATCCGGAATACGGCTACCTTGTGAGCTCAGGGTAAAGCATCTCAGAGTTTTCACCGACTCTCAGCTAGTTTGTGGCCAGATAAAGGGAGAATACGAGGCACGAGATCCCATCATGTCACGTTACCTGAGTATGGTGCAGTCGCAGGTCTCCCCCTTAACCCGTTTCAGCATCAGTTACATTCCCCGAAAGGAGAACGCTAGAGCCGACGCGCTGTCTCGTCTAGCTACATCGGCCGACGGAACCTTGGGAAGAACTTATATGGAGCGCCTGGAGACCCAAGCATTGACACAATAAAAGAATCCATGCCAGTCCGTCAAGAGCCTTCTTGGATGGATGCCTACACTAAGTACTTTACTACTGGAGCCCTACCAACCGACCCCACTAAAGTCAAAATCTTCAAACGGCGAATACACAAGTTCCTAATGTTCGACGGGCAACTGTATCGGAGGTCCTTCTCCCATCCCCTCTTGAGATGTGTTGGCCCCACAGATGCTGATTACATCCTTCGAGAGATCCATGAAGGTATCTACGGAAGCCACTTGGGGGGCAGAGCACTGGCCTACAAAGCCCAACGCCAAGGCTATTACTGGCCTACCATGCGGGAGGACGCGGCCGAGCTAGTCCGGAAATGTGATAGTTGCCAGCGGCATGCCAACATCCAACGACAACCAACTTCTCGACTGAGCCCTCTATCGGCTCCATGGCCATTTGCCCAATGGGGGATGGACATCTTGGGACCTTTCCCTCCTGCTTCTGGCCAACGGAAGTACTTGCTTGTCGCCATCAATCATTTCACTAAGTGGGTGGAAGCTGAAGCGCTAGCCAAGATTACTGAAGCTAAGGTGAGGAGTTTCTTTTAGAAGTTCATTATTTGCCGATTTGGACTACCCCACACGCTCGTTATCGACAACGGACGCCAGTTCGACAATGGCCCATTCAGAGACTTCTGTGCTGAACTGGGAATACACCAAAGGTTCACTTCTGTTGGTCACCCGTAAACTAACGGGGCTACCGAAGTGATGAATCGTACAATCTTACAAGGACTCAGAACGCTCTTGGACAACTTCAAGGGGAGATGGGTAGAAGAGCTCCCGAATGTACTGTGGGCTTATCACACAACGCCCCGTGCTCCCACTGAAGAGACTCCATTCAGCCTTGTCTTCGGAACAGAAGCCGTCGTCCCAGTGGAGATCGGTGTCCCTAGTCCCCGGACACAGTCGTACAATGAAGATGACAACCCAGTCAACTAAGGGATAACCTCGACCTCATCGAAGAGCTTCGCGATCAAGCATGAATCAGAATGGCCTCTTACCGACAAAGGATTGCAAAGTACTACAACGCCTGAGTCCGTCCCAGGACGTTCCTCCCGGGAGATTTGGTCCTCATGCGAGCTACAGTCTCCAAACCTACGGAGGGAGGCAAGCTATCCCCCAATTGGGAAGGGCCTTACCGGGTCACCCAGGCACTTCATCACGGAGCTTACCAGATCGAAGAACTAGACGGGACACCCCTCCCTCATACCTAGAATGCGGATAATCTCATGCAGTATTATCAGTAACCCATTGTCATATTTGTTTTAAACATTAGCCTATAATTGTAGTTCATCCTTTTGCACTAACAAAAGTGTTTAAGCATTCTGGCTTCTCAATAAAGCCCGGCCCCGCGTCGGCACTTAAAGCCGGGCTCCGCGTCGGCACTAAAGCCCGGCTCCGCATCGGCACATAAAGCTTGGCTCTGCGTCGGTACCTAAAGCCCAGCTCCGCGTCGGCACTTGAAGCCCGGCTCTGCGTCGGCACCTGAAGCTCAGCTCCGCGTCAGCACCTAAAGCCCAGCTCCGCGTCGGCACCTAAAGCCCGGCTCCGCATCGGCACCTAAAGCACGGCTCGGCTTCGGCACTTAAATCCTGGCTCCGCGTCAGCACTTAAATCCCGGCTCCGCGTCGGCACCTAAAGCTCGGCTCCGTGTCAGCACTTGAAGCCCGGCTCTGCGTCGGCACTAGAGCCCGGCTCCGCATCGGCACTTAGAGCCCGGCTCCGCGTCGACACTTAAAGCACGGCTCCGCGTTGGCACCTAAAGCCCGGCTCCATATCGGCACCTAAAGCCCGGCTCCGCGTCGGCACATAAAGCCCGGCTCCGCGTCGGCACTAAAGCCCGGCTCCGCGTTGGCACTTAAAGCTCGGCTCCGCGTCGGCACTTGAAGCCCGGCCCCGCGTTGGCACCTAAAGCCCAGCCCCACATCGGCACTTGAAGCCCGACTCCGCGTCGGCACCTAAAGCCCAGCTCCGCGTTGGCACTTGAAGCCCGGCTCTGCGTCGGCACCTAAAGCCCGGCTCCGCGTCGACACTTAGCCTGACTCCGCGCTGGCACTTAAGCCCCGCTCCGCGTCAGCATTTTATCCAACCTCGTGTTGGCATTGAATGACTTTGCGTCCACACAAACATGGTCCTACTCTTAGTGCTTTGACCCTCGTGTCTGCAACCAAGACTGATCCCGCATCAGTTCTCTAATTGATTTTCTAATGTCCCTCAAAAAGGGAATCGTATCGTAATTTTTTGGCCATAGGTTTTTGGTTCGCATCAATTCACACACTAGCAGACCCAATTATGAACCAAGATATAAACATTACGGATCAAAAGATTCATTAATAGCCAAAGTTTACAAAATCGCCGATTTAAATCGGACTTGAAGCATTACAGTCAAAGTGAAAGAGACTAGGGATCGTCTGGACCTAAGTTGTCATCTTCTAGGACGTCATCTGGCTCCAACCCTTCGATCCCTTCAAGGCCATAGAGTTTTTGGATTTTTTCCTTGCAGACTTGGAAGCCGCCCTTATATGCAAAAGCTATCGACTCAGCCAATTTCCTGCTAAAGGCGCTAGACTTCCTGAAGTTCTCTACGGCCACTATAGCTCTCTTCTCCGCCTCGGAGGTTCTCTGCTCAGCTTCTGCAACCTTTTGCTCAATTTCTGCAGCCTTTTTCTCGGCCTCCGTAGCCTTCTTCTCGGCCTCGGCGACTTTCTTCTCAGCTTCGATCGTCGCTGTCTTCAAATCAGCAATTTTGGCATCGGACTGGCGGGCAATCTCCTCCGCATTCTCGGCCCTCTCTTCGGCCACCCCTATCTCAATGGTGGCGGAGTGTAATCGGTTCTTCAACATATACACTTCCCACTCTGCCACCACCAATTTCTCCTCCGCTACCCTTTGTTTTTCTTCGGCCACCTGAGCATTCTCTAGCTCATTGGCCGCTTTGCGTTGGGCGATTTCTAATGCCTCTTCTACCTTCTCAGCTCTTAGCTAGAGGGCTTCGGCTTCGCCCTTTAGCGCCCGAGCGGTTTCTGCTCAGGTATCCTCCAAGGCCATTTCTGCCCTCTCTGCCCTAGCCCGGAGTTCTCGCATCTCTTCCAACGATTGATCGAGAGTAGCATCGCCTAGGGCCCACATGTCCCTCATGGCAATCATAGAATTCAACGCATGGATAGGGTGTTTAAGTTAGACAAAGAAAATAGTCTAGAAAAAAAAGAAAAAAAAACGATGATAGTGGAGCAAAACTCACCCAGAGGTGCACCACAGACGCCTCTCGAAAGAAGGTAGCCCTCCCCTGATGACGGAGGAACTCCTGCACCTCAGACACGGATGCCTCGTTCAGTGCTCGCTTGGCCCAGTGACTATAATTCACCAAAATCGATTGGAAGGAAGGATCAACGCCCTTTGCTTCCGCCGATGTGGGGGCCACGTGGGAGGACTCTGCCTCCGACTCTACCACCCCCGACACTTTCGCTGGTGGAGGTGCCTCGATTGTTGCCCCCTTGGGGGATATAACAGCAGCTGGAGTCGGCTTTGTAGTTGAGTGGGCCGGCTCCGTCTCGACGGCTTCGGGCAGGGGCGACGGTGCTTTCACAACTCGCTCCGGAGAGGTATCAAGCAGAATAACAGGAGGGGGGGCCGGTGCTGGCGAAGGCAAATCGCTTCTTCCCTCCTCGTTCCGCCCAACTTCCCCGCTAGCTTCGGCCCATACTGCGTCGTTCCTCACGGGTTCGTCGGCTTGGGCTTCCACCGCCTCGTGCCCGTGCAAAGGCTCCATGACCTCAGCCCTACCGGCTTCGGCCCTTCCAGCGTTGGTCCTCTTGGGAATCTTGGCGATGGCCCTCCTCTCGGCGGGGGCCTCATTCCCCTTGGCCTTCCTCTTCCTGGTAGCGGCTTGCCTGATCTCATGGAGTGATGGCGTCATCCCTATATCAAAAAATAGGAAAGGAGTTAAAAAAATAAATAAAAATAAATAAATAAATAAAAATGAATGCAAGGAACAAAAGAAGAGGGGAAGGAGGTGAGTAATCAAGTGCTCACCACTAGATGGAATAAGGCCGGCGAGGCGGAGGTTTTTGTCAGTCAGAAGCTGATTGCACCGAGGGATATCGGCAGTTAGAAGTTGCCCAAAGGCCATTCGATCCCTCGGAAGGATGAAAGAATCCCTATTGGCGTCAGTGTTTGGTGTCCCCCAGCTTCCGCTCACCCTCTCGACATTGGCAAAGAAAAACTTATCTTTCCACCCTTTAACATAGGTGGGAAGATACAATTTGAGGATCCTAGTGGGTCTTGGGGTGAAGGACCACCAACCCATTTGCTTGCGGAGGGTATAGAAACTGCGAAATAAGGAAATGCTAGCCTCTATACCTTGCAGATGATAAAGAATCAAAAAACCAACGATGGTCCGAATGGAATTAGGGACTAATTGGGAGGGTGTTAAAGAATACCTATCTAGAAGATTGAGGATGAAAGGGTGAATGGGTAATCGAAGTCCTGCCTTAAAGAAGGCTCCATACAAGGCAACCCTTCCGGGACGGGAAGAGGTTACCCTGTCATTAGGAGCAGGGTAGGACAAACATACATTTGGAGGGAAATTATATTTGGCTCCTAAGTTCAGTATGTCTTGAGCAGACATGGTAGAGGCAGTCCACTCGGAGAACTCCTTGACAACGCTGGAGGGACCAGCGGCTACCGGACGGCGTCGGGGAGAGGTTCGTCCGACGGCCGGCCAACCCCCGGTTGCGGGGTGTCCGATCGACCGCTGCCGTTTCGGTGAAGTATGGTCAGAAGACGGGGTGGTCCAATGACTCGGTAAAGAAGCAAAAGGTTGAGAAGGAATGGGGGAACGACCCCCGGAATCAGAAATAGAGTAGGAAGGCGAAGAAGCCATAGGAACTAACTTGGAAAGCTCGAACTGAGATTGAAGGAGCACGAGGAGGGGAACAGACACAGGAGGCGGACGAACGCTTGCAGACTCAAGGCAGGCGGTTGTAACGTAAGAGAAGGTGGGGATGGGAGGATACGGACGAATTTTTTCTTTTATAGCCCCATTTCAAATCATTCCGTGGCTGTCCGGCCTAGTCATGTGTCTACTTTCAACTGGAAGCCGCTTCGGCAGCCCATCGGCATGAAAAAAGCGAAAAGCTTCACCACTAAAAAAATGGCGATGTCCTTACCGCAATGATGACGCTCACCTTTTTACAACTCTTACTCGAGAGAAATCTTCCCCAATCCCAACAGCATGAACGGACGAAATAATGGCGCGGAGGTCAACCGCTTGGTGGATATTAACACCCCTTTCGCTGGTGACTATGCACCCACCCATCTCAGGGGCGGGGGGGCATCTGATACGGCTGACCATCTCCTCTGGGCGGTGTTATAACCCCCTGCGCAATTTCTGGAATTAATGATGTGATAGCTCGTTCTCAGGATTTTGGAATCCTTGTCCCTGCCCTTGGCTCCGGCTTTTGGCTCCGGCCTCCAGCCTTTGGCTCCGGCCCTTGGCTCCGGCCTCCAGCCTCCACTCCGGCCTTTGGCTCCGGCCTTTGGCTCCGGCCTCCAGCGTCGGCTCCGGCCTTTGGCTCCGGCCCTTGGCTCTGGCCTCCAGCCTCCAACTCCGGCCTTTGGCTCCGGCCTCCAGCATTGGCTTCGGCCTCCAGCTCCGGCCTCCAGCGTTGGCTCCAGCCTCCAGCTCCGGCCTCCAGCATTGGCTCTGGCCTCCAGCGTCGGCTCCGGCCTCCAGCTCCGACCTTTGGCTCCGGCCTACGGCTTTGGTCTAGCTCTAACCATAACTTGGTGCCATACTTTCCAAAATACACTGAAACCCACTTCAAGTAACGGACCCCGAGATTCGAGACATCTGTTACCGCGTATCTCGCTCGCTGAAATCATGGGCAGGTACTAGCGCGCCCCGCAGTTACCGGCATACACGGCGCCCATTCAGTAACGGCTCACCCACTTGCCGTTCAGGAGAACGTGGCTCCCCAGAGAGGTATAAGAAGAGGACCCGACCTCAACGCGAGGGGACTCTTCTCTTTCGAACTCTACTGATATACAACTTTCTTGTTCTACAACCCACTGATTTGGGCGTCGGAGGGTCCCCACTGGAACCACCGGTCCGGGACTTTTTGCAGGCTCCTGAAGGAAGACGGTGACCTTTCTGTACTCTAGAAGGCCTGCGGAAATCCCAGCTCACCCGACGGTCATTGCAAGTGATTTGGCAGCAACAACCATGATGCTATAACATGAGGTATTTGATTTTAAATACATTATGAACGTGAATGTAATTCAAGTAGCTTCCAATGATAGACATTATAACTAATCTTCTTTGTAATTTCACTAGATCTAATCTTACAATAAATGAGTTTCCTTTGCTCTCAAATTAACAGGTCATCTCTAGTAATAACAGCTGGCATATACTCACTAATCTCAAATATCATCCATGCTTATACTTTTCTATATGTTTCTTGTCATGCCTGTAAACATCTTAAAGCCTTTGTCTATAACCCGATGGCTTCTATAAAGTATGGCATGATCTTACTAATTAGTAATTATAATATTTAGTTGTTATATGCTATACAATATCCCTTCTAAAATTTTGTCAATCTCATAGGGTAGGTTATTGAAAAGTGATATAACAAGTGGGGCTTATCTAATGATATTTTATTTTCCCCTATTAAAATTATTCCAACTATGTATTAAGCATGATTTTGAAAATCAGATCGAACCAGCCGATTGAACCGATCCAACTGGAAATAGGTCATCAATCTAGTCCGATTTTATTATTAAAGTTAACGTTATATAATCATGTCAAAATTAGAAAAACCCATTGAATTGGTCGAATTATGAAGAACCGGTTCAATCATAGTTTTTAGACTTTTAGTTTTGATAAATGAAATTAGGATTGAGTTTTTCTGAGTTTTAAATTTTTCATTTGAGTTGATATTTATATTTTATTATTTTTATATTATTAAATTAAAAATTAATTATGACATTATCTACTTCGGTCAGGTTTATCCGATCGAACCAATTGACCCACGACCCAAATATCAAGCTGATTTATTCTTTTATTTGGTTTTTAAAACATTAGTATCAAGAGTTATTAGATGGAAATGTCTCATTTTGTAGAATAAGGTTTGGCTTGATTGTTGCCAAGCGTCGTGCAATGCATCATCGTATGTTAAGAATTAGGTTAGACGAGATGCTACCTTGGCCTTATTCTTATAATATATGATATTTGAAGCCGTGCAGATAATGAAAGGGATGATATTATATTGTGGCTCCGAGTGCTGTGGAACTACGTAGTCATTCGGTATTTTTTTTGAGTTAAAGAATGATTGGCGAGATTGTGCGAAGATCTCACACGAACTGAACAACTATTGAAACTCTTGTTTAACGATAGTACTAGCCTCATGCTTATGAGTTGATTTAATTATTTTTAATAAATCTAAATTAATTTTTATCTTTATAATATTTTTTGTTTGCTTTATATTATATAGTATAGAGATATTTATAGTTTGATTTTTTTATTTTATTTATCAAATGATCGACTGAATGAAAGAGATTTTATCCAAGCAAGTAGAAAGAGGAAAGAAATTTTGTTAAAGCAAAGGTAAGAAAGTTTATGTCCCTTTATAGCTTTTAATTATTCTTCGCAATAACAATTTTAATCGTACCCAAATTGATGAGGAAAAAAAGAAGGAAAAAAAGAATACATATGTAGAAAGAATGTGAAAAAGAAAAGGTATATGCACAAATAATTTCATGAAAAGTCATTGATGCTCATATTTTTCTTCAAAATTTATTTTCATGCTCAAAATTTAAGTTATTATATTTTAAATCTTTATATTTTAAAAATATTATATTTCTAACATTCCGTTATATATAATCATTAAAATTAATAAAATAGTTGCTATATCAACCCATCAACCAATTTATGTATTCATAACAGAATGATAGTAAAAGGCGAAAGAATAGTTCGCTTTGTGCCCACCACGCAGCTGCTCTCCTCTGATCCTCCCTCTTGGCATGGTCCGATGATGTCCCGATTCTTTGGTGAGGAGCTTGCTCGTCGAATTATGTCCATTCCGATTACCCAGGGTATTTCCTCAGACTGTAGACTTTGGCGGAGATCTTGTCTTCCTAAGGCCCCATGAAGGATCTGGTTAAGATCTTCAGGCCTCAGTCTTCGGAGCCGGTTGATGGTGGATGGATCTGGAAGCTCCCTATCCTTCCCAGGGTTCAACTCTTTATATGGAAGATTCTGTGGGAATGTCTTCCGACTTGTGCTTTGCTTGTGAGGAGGGGCTTGCCTATCCAGCCTATTTGTCCGATATGTGGTTTGGAGGAGGAGTCTACTTATCATGTCATCTTCTCTTGTCCCAGAGTTGTTAAGATATGGCAGTCAGTAGGCTATTACTGTAGAGCGGATCAGACTGACTCTTTGTGTTCCCTCTTCTTAGATGATCTCCGGAAGGCCTCTCAGTATAAATGTGCCCTTTGGGCGGCTACGGCTTATCAGATCTGGTTGTCTAGGAACCAGATTATCTTTACAGATGACAGTACTTCTTTTCACAGGATCTATAGGAAAATTAGATCCCTGGTGACTGATTGTGCTCGTGGATCCCATTCAGGTGGTTTTGACTCTTCTGGCCTCTAGGGTTCCCCTGCTGCTTCGGCAGCGAACCGGCACTCGGTTTTCATTTCTTGGGAGCCCCCCCTCCAGGGTTTATCAAAATCAACTTTGATGGTAGTGTCCGCAGGAGATCAGCTGGATCAGCCTTTGTCATCCGTGGGCCGGAGGGTGATTTATTGGCCGCTGGTGGGCTTGGTACTCTGGATTCCTCAGTTCCGATATCTGAGCTTTATGCTGCTTGGGAGGGAATCAAATATGCGGTTCGGTCTCTTCATGCTCATAACCTTATTATTGAGGGCGATTCCTTGACTGTGATTCGATGGCTGCGGAGGGACCATGGCTCCCTTGCCCCTGCCATTCCGATCTTACAGGATATCTGGACCATACTGAGGGAGGCCCATGCTGTCCTAATTCGTCATACTTATAGGGAAGCAAATACGGCAGCCGACTGGATTGCTGCGTCAGTGGCTCACCATTCGGGTTTTTGGAGGTGGAGACAAGGTGATCCCTTGCCTTTTATTTTTCAGCAAATTCTGTATTCTGATGTTCAAGGGCTGACTTGTACCCGTGTTGTATGATTGTCTGGTTGTACCAAAAAAAAAAAAAAATAGAATGATAGTTTTATTATTCAATAAATTTTAATTAATCCTATATAATATAATAAAAAATAATATTTTTATACATAAGAAACTATACTGCAACAACCGGTCCGGTGTTTAAAGTTCAAAACAAATTTTGAGCCACTGCCTAGAGGACCAAAAGTATTTTTTCTTTCTCCCTCTCTCTAATTTACCCAAAAGAAACGAGCGCATAATTCGCAATTTATTACACGAAAGAATCACCACTATTCAACCGAGAAATACGCATCTATTTGTTAAAATTCTAATTCCTTGCGAATAACTCGCATCCATGACAAATGAACTGGATCGAGGTTCTAATTCGAATCCAGTCCAAAGGGAGATCATTGATTCCCTTTTCCTTCACTCAAACAAAGACGATGGCCGTAGAATCTTGCGTTAATTGCATTCAAACCGATCGATATGTCCACCTCAAAGCAAAAGCAACTTGAAAATGTTTCCCACCACACCCATCGTCATCCAGCTTCAATGTCATCAGGTTGCGGTCGAAAGCAACCGCGAACTAAAAAGATCACCACAAGCATCTTATTAACAACGTCATCAATACGAGAAGAAATGGGCATTGGAGGTAGAAAATAAGAGATCGAAAGCCACCAGGAACTAATTAAAAAGATCACCACAAGCATCTCATTGACGTCAACAATATAAGAGAAGAGATGGGCACTGGAGGTGGAAAATAATAAGAGATAAGGCCCTTGGAATAGTAGATGGCGAGACCTTATCATCGTATGGTTAATGCTTTCGATTACTTTTATTTATCTCTAATCTATACATGGAGACAACCTAAGGTTTCTTCCCTTGGAAAAGCGCTCGCGCTCATGTGGTGGGGCCTTGGAGGGAAGAAATTAAGATGGTTCCATTCCAGGATTAATTAATTTCCTGGGATCCCCATGACTTTATGCTTGCGTGTTTGATTCGTTATTTCGTTCACCTAACAATCCCCGATAAAACGGCGTATGAAATCGCTAAGTGCCAAGATTAATCATTTGTTGTGGAAATATGATATTTGTGACCTCAAAACAAAGAAATGGCATGGCTATTCAAAGACTCAAACTTCGACTCCTCTGTCCCCATGACCGAGCTATATGCGGTCTGAACGAGTATTTCTTATGCTGCTCGAATTCTTTAGGCTCAGAGGCTCTTTATTAAGGGTAATTTTATGTCGGTCATCTCCTGGCTGAAGAAGAAAAATTGCCCTCCGAATGTTATTAATCCTATTATCTGGGATATTTGGACTATGTTGCGGGAGGTGGATTGTGCCCAGATTCGTCATATTTACCGAGAAGCCAATTCGGCAGCGGACTGGGTTACTACTTCTGTAGCTCAGCATACAGGATCTTAGACTTGGAGGCCAGGCGACCTCTGCCCTTCTCTTTTACAGCAAATTTTGTACTCAGATATAACTGGACTGATTCGCACTAGACTAGTGTGATCGTCCGCTTGTACCAAAAAAAAAAAAAGACTCAAACTCCTGCTTCATATGGGAGGTGATCTTTGTCCAAGTAATTTTTTTAAAAAATAAAATATATTTTAATTAATCCTTAAACTTTTACTCAAAATTTATTTTGATCAGTTGCTATAATTTAATTCTTTATATTTAAAAATATTACATTTCTGATATTTTGTTATATAGAATAGAATAGAACAAAATGACAAATGCCTGGCATCTTATTTTAACGCAAACATGTGAAAGCTCTCTCCTACTCATACGTTAGCTGTTCTTTTAATTTTAATTAATATCAAGAATGTAAAATTTTAAAATATAAAGAATTAAACTATAGAAACTGAAAGGATTAAAAGTATATTTTATTTTTAAAAATATATTTGATTGCATGCCATGCATGCCTATATTTGATTAAGTTTATTTTATACAATGGCTATTAATTAATACTAGCTGTTATTTTATAGCATAGTGTAGGTGACTCGAGGCTCTGGTTTGTTTATAGTATAATATTTTTGGTTTAAATTACTATGCGTTAGCGTTTTCTTTTATATGGCCTAAGTGGATATATGATTGATTTATTTTATTTATTCTAAATGATAATTATAATATCTGATTTTATCAGATATTTAAATTTAAGTGATACTGATGGTTTAATAAAGCTAATTTCCTATTGGTTTATCTTTGGGAAGTTGTTATTTGATAACCTCTCTTTGATGGAAAGAGAAATTAATCGTATTATCAGATTGGTCATCTCTCTCCTATATATAGTCTGTTTGACATCAAAACAAATAAGGAAGAATTAGGAAAGAGGAGAAACTCAATCTGTTGTTAACACATACGCAGCCTCTCGTTTCTCGTCAATGAAGAACGAATATCAATGGATCAAGGTGCGCATTCTTGGTTTATGTTTTCATGTATGTTTTCATGTAAAAAATTATTTATTCTAAGTTCTTGACCATTATGTTTATTAAAGAAGATCCTTTAATAGATCTTATGTGGTATCAGAGCCTTGATTAAAGAATTTATGATTTTTCATTATGAATAAGGTTATTAAAATAGTATAGTAGTAATATGATCGTTCTATTCGAAGGTTCAAATCATCATCGTTGCCCCTCTATTTTTTTTATCCCAAGCCATTTTCTCGTTTTCTTCCACTACAAGAAAATTAAAATAGCGACACTCAAATGCATCGCTATAGCTTGTTTAGCGACGCAATTAAAACGTCGCTAAAAGGATCGCCGCAACCTCAATTTGTCGCAGTTGCATCGCTTAACAGCGACTCTCTGCGACGCACTAATGTGTCGTAATATATTGCGATGCATACTAAATGCGTCGCTAATGCATCGCTATAGCTTGTTTAGCGACACAATTAAGGCATCGCTAAAAGGATCGTCGCAACCTCAATTTGTCGCAATTGCGTCGCTTAACAGCGACTCTCTGCGACGCACTAATGTGTCGCAATATTGCGACGCATACTAAATGCATCTAATTGAAAAATAATTTTTTTAAAAAATAGTTGCTACGGACATCTCGTCGCAATTGCATCGCTAATTAATAAAATTATTTTTAAAAAAATTAAAAAATATATATAATTTTTTTTAAATTAATTGTGACCAAAATAGCATCACTAATTAATGAATTTATATTTTAAAAAAATAAAATAAAATTTTTAATTTTTTAAAATAATTGCGGCGCATACTAATGCGTCGGTACATTAAAAATATTTTTAAAAAAATATTTGTGACGTAAAAGCTTGTCACAATTGCGTCGCTAACTAGTTAATTTATTTTTTAAAAAATTAAAATAACATAATTATTAATTTTTTTAAATTAATTGCGATGAAAAATAGTGTCGCTAATTAATTTATTTATTTTTAAAAGTAAAATAAATTAATTTTTAATTTTTAAAGTAAATTATTTATTTATTTAAAAAATTAAAAAATATAAATTAAACTTGCTAATACAATGTAATTGACCAAAACAACCATTAAAAAATTTTTAAAAATAGATAAAAATTTATTTTATTAATTATTTAAAATTTTCATATACAAAACAAAAAAATAAAAAAAATACATCAAGTAGTGAAAAAAAATACATCATGTGTCTGCAGGCGGCTGTGGAGGCTGCGGAGGCTGGGATGAACCTGCGACAGGTGACGAACTAAATCCTACAACTGACGCATCTGCTCTCTCATCTCTGAGAGCTCCTCCCGAACCTCATCGCGAACTTCCTCCTTGATAGATCTCCGGATGTCGTCTATCTGCTCGGAGGAATATCGCCAGAACCACGCGAACTGAAGCCCTGATGGGGAAAATATCTGGAAGCTCTGGTGCCCAAACCATAGACCCTACGGTCTCGCGGCTGGGCACCAACAGCCTCCAAAAACACACGCCGACTCTCCTCTGGTGAGAGTTCGACGGGCGGCCCCCCATCAGTAGAGTCGACCTGCGAAGCCTGAGACTGCAGCTCCTCGACTCGTGCCTTTGAGTTATAAAATCAATGACAAATGAATCAATATATAAAGCTAAATAAAATATTAGAAATTAAATAAATAAAATATAAATCTAATTTCTTACCCCAATCTTCTGTGATCGTGTATCGACCCAGGAACCGTCCTTCTTGGTGTGTGTCGCCCTGAATAGACGAAACTCACAAGGATCTCTGCCCTCCTGCTCGGACTACAAAAGCAGAAGAAAGAATATAAATGCAAGTATTTATTAATGACTAAATTAGTATTTAAATTGTTTATGATTTCTTACCATACGACGCCTGTGCTCCTGAATAGAAATGGAACCAGCAGTGTGACAGGAGAGGCCCGTGCCACGACCGCCCTTCTCAGATCGGCGGTTCGTGCTGGCTGATGCGGACCTCCTGATCCATGCCTCGGACTGCCACGCCTGCTGCCAGCTGGCCCAAATAAAGCATGTCGGAGTATCGGCGTGCCGCAAGAGCATTCCATGCTGCCCTAATGGCATCATGGATGGTAGGGTCCACGTAAACTTTTTCTGCATTGAAATAAATAGTTAGTTTCAGAATATATAAAGATAAGAAAATTTTATATCAGTTATAAAATGTATTTAAACAATTTACCTGAAACTCTGAAAAATAAAACTCCCTCGTGGCCGCAGATACATGGTGCCAATCATAGCCACTAGGATCAGCACGGCTCTGAAATATAGAGCTGATCCGGCTCGATACAGTATGCTGCTCAATAAAGCTGTTAAAAAAACTAATTAAAATAAGTAATTAACTTAAAAATATAAACATATAGTTACAATTAGTATATACTTACATCCCATCGGCATCCAATCGAAGTACGGTGCGACCGACCATAAAGAACTCTCAGAGGTCTACGCCGATCGGGTAGAGGAAAATACAGGTGAGCGTCGACGCCTGGAGAGGTGGAAGTCCGTGCGTCAGGCCTGGTAGTGGGATGTGACGCAGCAGGGCTATGTCCGTCAGGGGTAGATCTACCTCGGTCCGTCATACTGTAAATACTAAAGATTAATGCAATGCAATATAATTATGAATAATTAATAAACATACAAAAATTAAACACTTATAAAAATAAATCGAAATTGAATGAACCTATATCTTTAATCAGTGTCATTTGTTTCATGAAATGTTGGTTCAACATCCGATGCTATCGGACTGTGATTCAGTTTCATTATCATCGGAAGGAAACCGAACATTTGCATCCTCAATTTCTTGGACATCACCATTTGGATCTCTAAGTGATGTTTCAGGAGCCCTTGTGTCGTCCTCAATTGCATGCATTTCCATCTCATCATCTTGAAATGCGGGGCACTCAGTTGATTGACTTGATGAACTCTCATCTAATATGATTGTTGAACGTGGAACGATTTTAGAAACAGCCCACCAATCTCGCTTGTCGTTGCGCAAACTTGGATATCCGCAGTAAAACACTTGCTGAGCTTGGGATGCAAGAATGAATGGGTCATATTTCTGCAATCTTCGTCGATGGTTTACTTCAACTAGATTGTAGTCGTTATGAACCCTTTTACCGACAGGAATTGTCGGATCAAACCAATCACAACGAAACAATACAGTTCGTTTCATAGGCCAACCGGGATATTCAACTTCGACCACCTCTACTAACTTTCCGTAATAATCCTGCATATTTGCTCCAGCACTTTCTCCTTTAACACATACGCCCCAATTCTGCGTCCCTCTTGAAGATGCTAGTTGTTCAATTTGAAATTTGTATCCATTAACAAAATAGCCAGTATATATAGTTACGGTCTTCAATGGCCACTGTGCTAGGCATTTAATGAAAATCTTAACAATAATATTAATAAGCTAAAAAAAATAAAAGACATTATTGTAATTGATTGAGTAATAGTACTCACAAATTCATAAAACCAATAAGCGAACTCCGTTTCTAACTTCTGCCCAATGGCAATTTGACTGATGCTGGGATCCATCTGTCGTTGTCTATCACAATACATCCTTAAAATGATTATAACAATTAAAACTTATGTTAGCAATTAAATAGTATGGTATTTTATAATTTAAAGTAGAAGTTCTAATTAAGCAATTAATGAACTGTACATATACTTACTCAATGTATGGATCGACTTCTCTACAATTCATTAGGATGTAATAATGTGCTGCATTATACTCCACATCGCTTAATTGTCTTGACTTCTGCCTCCCAAATGAACGGCCGATACTTTTAAATATTGATATTCTACCATCAGAAGGTTCTCCTTCGTCCACACATATGTCATCGTTACGACCAAGATTGCGGGTCCTCGTATGAACGTGACCCTCAAAGTAATGCGAAGCAAAAGCTGAAACTTCTTTAATCAAGTGTGCATTGCATATAGAACCTTCAACCCTTGCCTTATTCCGCACATTATTTTTTAACTTCTTAAGATACCTATATGTAAAGTTAAAAATATAAATAAACCAACTTCCTCGCATAAATAAAATAATTTGAAATGTCAACATGTATTATTGATTTGGGTGTTTACCTCTCGAAAGGATACATCCAGCGATACTGCACGGGACCAGCTATACTTGCTTCGTATGGCAAGTGAACCGGCAAATGCTCCATTGAGTAAAAAAAAACTTGAAGGAAATATTCGCTCCAGCTTGCATAAAATAATTGAAATTTCCTCCTCAAGCCCTTCCATGGATGCAGAAGTAATGACCGCGGCAGATAACTCCTTAAAGAACAAGCTGAGCTCTGTCAATGCCTTCCACACATGTTGCAGAAGCAACTCACAAAAGCTATGGGCAATAACCGTTGCATAAAAACATGACAGTCATGACTCTTCATGCCAAACAACTTGAGCTTATGCATGTCCATACACCTACCGATATTTGAAGCATAACCATCATGAAATTTTAATCCTCTTCCAGTTACATAAAACTTCTCGTAGATTTTTGTCAAGAGTGTAACAGGCTTTAGGATAGGTCCCGTCAGCATTCCTTCTCAAATCACCTCTTCTACAATACTGATTAAGTTCTTCTCTCAACTTTGCAGTGTCTTTGGTTTTTCCGGGATGTTTAGTACCATGTTAAATATGTTATCAAAGAAATTTTTCTCAATATGCATAACATCCAAGTTGTGCCGGATGAGATTTGTGCTCCAATACGGCAAATCCCAAAAAATGCTCCACTTCTTTCAGTTATGTTCTTTACATATACGGCCATTTATTCTATCTGCATCTGGTTCCCAAGCATACCTCAACCCCAAATGCTCTATAGTATCAAATATATCTGTGCCAGACCTAACCGGTTCGACGAATTTTCTGACTGCTTTGTTCTTCCGGAAGGCGATCAAGTTCCACCTATAAGGATGATTCGAAGGCAAGAACTTTCTATGATTATCAAACCATGACTGCTTACCACTCTTCTGCAATATAAATGCATCTGAATCATACATGCAATGAGGGCATGCCAGACGCCCAGAAGTGCTCCAACCGGACAACATTGCATATGCCGGAAAGTCACTGATTGTCCACATCAAAGCAGCCCTCATGATGAAATTTTATTTTATAGAAATGTCGTAGGCTATGACTCCTATTTCCCACATCATTTTTAATTCGGCTACCAGCGGTTGTAAGAAGACATCAATCTTCTCTTTTGGATTTGATGGTCCTGGAACCAAAATTGTCAAAACATTGCAGTATCTTTCATGCACTTCCACGGTGGAAGATTATATACAGTCAGTATTACAGGCCAACATGAATATTGTTGCCCCGCTTGACCAAACGGTTGGAAGCCATCGGTACAAAGACCTAATCTAACATTCCTTATTTCTTCTGCGAAATCAGATGATTTTCATTGAAATGCTTCCAAGCTTTTGAATCAGATGATGTCACATTTCATCTTCTTTAGATTCATGTTCTCCATGCCATCTCATATCAGCAGCTGTAGCCTCAGATCTGTATAATCTTCGGAGGTGTGGAGTAAGAGGGAAGTAATGCATCCTCTTGTAAGGCACACTTTTCCTCCTACTTGTACTAGCTCCCCCTTCGCCATTTTTGTACCTCGATTGCCCGCAAATCTTACACCATCTTAGCTCTGAGTCTTCACCCCAATATATCATATAATTATTCAGCAACAATTGATCTTATTAACTGGGAGCCTAAGGCCACGCAATAACTTCTTCGTTGAGTAGAAACTGTCCGCTACAACATTATGATTTGGCAAAACTTCCTTCATTAACCCAGCTACAGCATTGAATGCCTTTTCTGATAATCGATGTTCCGCCTTAATATTCAACAACCGAGCAGCCATAGACAATTCGGAATGACTCTCACAACCAGAATACAATTCTTGATTTGCAGAACACAACATATCATAAAATTGTTGTGCATCTAGATTTGGTTCTTCCATAAATGTATTATGTTTGAATTCGTTACCCGATGCATTCATCACCATTTCTTCGTATGTGTTTAAATTCACAAATGGTTCATCAATGGGATTTGACACTTCTTGGCTAGTATCAGCTGCAAACATTTCCTCAGTTTCACCATGACAGTTCCAAACATCGTACCCAGGAACAAACCCCTTTTTACACAAGTGCACCTTCACAGTTTCAACATCTCTATAGGCTTTATTCTGACACTTGCGTAAGTTGCAGGGGCACCTGATCCTAGGCCCATCCATCCATTTGGGTTGACTACATGCAAATGCTATAAATTCTTCCAATCCATTCAGAAAATCTGGATTAAGCAACCCATCTTTTAACCTTACATACATCCACGAGCGAGCCCCGTTCATTTTTAACCAACTTATACAATTCCTAGTAAACCATTAAAGGAGACAACAATTTAATTTTACATTAGTCATTATAGTAATAGATTAATTCTTTTACGCATCTAAGCTAAATAACAAATATTGTGCCTCTTTAATTAGACCGATAAATCAAGGCCGGGCCATGGCTAGGATCCTTGACGTGCTATCAGGACCGAGGCCCAGGACGGGGATCCGTTTAATCATTAGACTTCACAAGTAAGCAAGTGTCCTAAATGAATTCCACTTTCACTCCACTAGGACTTAGGTAAGGCCCTATCCCATTCAAGATTGTTTTATGAGATATGTTATTCTGCTCGAAATTACATCGTTTACGTTGAAATTTCGGCAGCAATTCCCTTATGTTCTCTTAAATGTGTGGCTTATATGCCACACTAGAAGAATGTATGAGGATATACAAACTGAAATCTCAACTAACGATGACAAATAGCAGACAAACATATTGCAAAAAATAATCTCAAACTGTCCACTAGGATAATTTGAGAATTTGCAAGACTAAGTCTTACAAAGTCTCAAACGGGTCTAAAGGTTATAGTGCTGTGAGAAATAATATGAAAAATCAAAGAACGAACTTGAATCTGGGTTCACTATATCAGTACTTGAATCTGAGTTCACTATATCAAATTTAATATTCTTGCATTAAATTTAGTTCTAAATGAGCTATATCATTTTTCCTTCATGATATCGAATTTATTTTGATTGGTTGGTTTAGAATTTGAGGAATTATATCAAATTATGGTATGCTATATCAAATTTCTTTCAATTGAAGAACATGAATATTCTAAATTTTTTCTAATTTGCTAAGAAAATGATTGTGACAATATTTAAAAACTAAATATTTAAAATTTGCTAAGCCAAAATATAACAGATAATAGAAATATAAATTCATTTTTTTGCTAAGCCAAAATTTAAAATTTGCTAAGCCAAAAACCCCACCCCGAAATTTTTTTTAAATATGGTGGCCTGGCCACCGTGGCCAGGCCACCGCCAGCCACAGCCGCCACAGTGGCCGGCGCCTCAGGGGTGGGGGAAAAACCCCACCCCGACAAATTTTTTTTTTAAACGGTGGCCTGGCCACCGTGGCTAGGCCACCGCCGGCGTGGCCGGCACCTCAGGGGTGGGGGAAAAACCCCACCTCGACATTTTTTTTTAAACGGTGGCCTGCCACCGTGGCCAGGCCACCGCCGGCCACGGCTGCCACCGTGGCCGGTGCCTTAGGGGTGGGGGAAAAAACCCCACCCCGACAATTTTTTTTTAACGGTGGCCTGGCCACCGTGGCCAGGCCACCATCGGCCATGGCCGGGCCGTGGCTTGAGACGACGGCCACGGCCGCTGCCGTGGCCATGGCCTCAGGGAAACGGGAGGGCAGTGGGGATTAGGGAGGGGAGGGGGCAGGTGGGGCTTACCTCGGTAGATAGGGGACGCCGCCGAGGGGGCTGCTGCCGCCGATGGTTCTGAGCGCCGGGGGACGGGGCGGGGGAGCCGGATGAGGGGACGGCGGCGGGTTAGGGTAAGAAGAGGAAGAAAAAGAGGCCGGGGGGGGGGCCGAGTGCGACTAAGTTTATATATTAGGGATTAGCGATGTAATTTTGCATCGCTAATCCCTCGCTAATTTTTTAAAATTTATTATAGATTAGCGATGCAATTATGCGTCGCTAATCCGTTGCTAATTTGGTTTTTTTTATTATTTTCTTGGAAAATTAGCGACGCAAATAATTGCGTCGCTAATGAGTCGCTAATTTGGCGGCAATATCTGGCGGAAAATTTTTTTATTTTCTAAAAAATGCGTCGCTAATGCGTCGCAATATTTTTATTTGATAATTATATTTGATAAAAATTATTTTTTCTAAAAATAATTGCGATGCATATGGTTGCATCGCAATGTTTTATTTTTAATTTTTTTAAAACATTTATTTCTTTAAAAAATATTGCGACGCAATACATGCATCGCAATTTTAAAAATTAATTTTTTTTTAATTTTCTAGTTTATTGCGTCGCTAATGCATCGCTATTTAACATAACTTATTTTTTAAAAATATTGCAACGCTCCGATTTGCGTCGCAATAATTTTATTTGATAATTATATTTGATAAAAATTATTTTTCTAAAAATAATTGCGACGCAAATAGTTGCATCACAATGTTTTATTTTTAATTTTTTTAAAAATATTTATTTTTAAAAAATATTGCGACACAATACATGCATCGCAAAATTAAATATTATTTTTTTTTGAATTTTCTGATTTATTGCATCGCTAATGTGTCGCTATTTAACATAATTTATTTTTTAAAACAATTGCGACGCACTAATTTGCATCGCAATAATTTTATTTGATAATTATATTTGATAAAAATTATTTTTTTCTAAAAATAATTGCGATGCAAACGGTTGCATCACAAAGTTTTATTTTTAATTATTTTTTATAACATTTATTTTTTTATAACATTTATTGTAACGATCGATCCAAGCCATGATCCCGGTCGGCGACGATCGATCTCGGACCATTGCGATCGATCCAAGCTATCATCGATCCCGGTCGACGATGACCGATCTAAGACCATTATGATCGATCCGATCGGCGATGATCCAACGGTTGCGATCGATCCAAGCCATGATCGATCCCGGTCGACGACGACCGATCTCCCACCGTTGCGATCAATCCGATCGGCGACGATCTGACGGTTGTGATCGATCCAAGCCATGATCGATCCCGGTCGGGGATGACCAATCTAAGACCATTGCAATCGATCCGATCGGCGATGATCCAACGGTTGCGATCGATCCAAGCCATGATCGATCCCAGTCGGCGATAACCGATCTAAGACCGTTGCGAGCGATCCGATCGGCGACGATCCGACGGGTGCAATCGATCCAAGCCATGATCGATCTCGGTCGGTGACGACCGATCTCGCACCGTTGTGATCGATCCGATCGGCGACGATCCGATGGTTGCGATCGAGCCAAGCCATGATCGATCCCGATCAGCGACAACCGATCTTGGACCGTTGCGATCAATCCGATTGGCGATGATCCGACGATTGCGATCGATCGAAGGCATGATCCCGGTCAGCGACTATCGATCTTGCACCGTTGCGATCGATCCGATCAGCGACGATCCGACGGTTGCGATCGATCGAAGCCATGATCAATCCTGGTCAGTGACGATAGATCTAAGACCGATGCGATCGATCCGATCGGTGACGATCCGACGGTTGCGATCAATCCAAGCCATGATCGATTCCGGTCGGCGATGACCGATCTTGGACCGTTGCAATCGATCCGATCGGCGACGATCCGACGGTTGTGATCGATCGAAGCCATAATCGATCCCGGTCGACGATGACCGATCTAAGACCGTGGCGATCAATCTGATCGGCGACGATCCAACGGTTGCGATCGATCCAAGCCATGATCGATCCCGGTCGGCGACGTCCAATCTCGCACTGTTGCGATCGATCCGATCAGCGACGATCTGACGGTTGCGATCGATCCAAGCCATGATCGATCCCGGTCGACGACGATTGATCTAAGACCGTTGCGATCGATCCGACCGGCAACAATGTGACGGTTGCGATCGATCCAAGCCATGATCGATCCCGATCGGCGATGACCAATCTCGGACCGTTGCAATCGATTCGATTGGTGATGATCCGACGGTTGCGATCGATCGAAGCCATGATCGATACCGGTCGGCGACGACCGATCTAAGACCATGGCGATCGATCCGATCGGCGACGATCCGACGGTTGCGATCAATCCAAGCCATGATCGATCCCGGTCGGTGGCGACCGATCTAAGACCATTGCGATCGATCCGATCGGCGACGATCCGACGGTTGCGATCGATCCAAGCCATGATCGATCCCGGTCAGCGACGACCGATCTTGCATCGTAGCGATCGATCCGATCGGCAATGATCCGATGGTTGCGATCGATCCAAGCCATGATCGATCTCGATCGGCGACGACCAATCTAAAACCGTTGCGATCGATCCGATCGGCGACGATCCGACGGTTACGATCGATCCAAGCCATGATCGATCCCAGTCGGCGACGACCGATCTCCCACCGTTGCGATCGATCCGATCGGCGATGATCCAACAGTTGCGATCGATCCAAGCCATGATCGATCCCGGTCGGCAACAACTGATCTAAGACCATTGCAATCGATCCGATCGGCGACAATCCGATGGTTGCGATCGATCCGAGCCATGATCGATCCCGATCGGCGATGATCGATCTCGCACCATTGCGATCCATCCGATCGGCGACGATCCGACGGTTGCGATCGATCCAAGCCATGATCGATCCTAGTCGGCGACGACCGATCTCGCACCGTTGCGATCGATCTGATTGGCGACGATCCGATGGTTGGATCGATCCAAACCATAATCCCGGTCGGCGACGATCGATCCGACGCATGTACCAAAATTAATTTTTTTAAAACAATTGCGACGCATTTCATTGCATCGCAATGTTTTATTTTTATTTTTTTATCTTTTAGTTATATTTTATAAATTTTTTTTTAAAAAAAAAACTCTGCGACGCATTATTTGCGTTGCTAAATTAAAAATTAATTTTTTTAATTTTTTGATTTATTGCATCGCTATTTAACATAATTAATTTTTTTAAAAATATCACAACACACTGAAATCATCGCAATATTTTATTTCATAATTATTTTTTTTTTTTAAATTTATTTTTAAAAAAAATATTGCGACGCAATACTTGCGTCGTTAAATAAAAAATTATTTTTATTAATTTTCTATTTTATTGCATCGCTATTGCGTCACTATTTAACATAATTAATTTTTTTTAATTTTCATTGCGACGCACTAAATTGCGTCACAATATATTTATTTCATAATTATATTTTATAAAAATTAATTTTATTTAAAATAATTGTGATGCAATACTTTCGTTGCTAAATAAAAATTATTTTTTTAATTTTCTGGTTTATTTGCGTCGCTATTGCGTCGCTATTTAATATAATTAATTTTTTTAAAACATTGCGACACACTGTGTTGCATCGCAATATTTTTGTTTCATAATTATATTTTATAAAAATTAAATTTAAAAATATTGGGACGCATTACTTACATCGCTAAATTAAAAAATTAAATTTTTTTGATTAGCTGGTTTATTGAGTCGCGAATGCGTCGCTAATTGCGTTGCAATTTTTTGTGGTCGCGGAGGTGTGCAATGTGGTCGCAATTTAGCGATGCAAAGATGCGTCGCTAAATTTGCGCTATTTAGTATTTTCTTGTAGTGTTCCGTCAGAGGATTGCGTGCATAAAGGACGCCGCGGTGTTAATACGGTTCACGAAAATGGTGGAGGAAGTTACGTAGGATTCCATCGTAAAAAAAAAAGGGCTTCACGAAAGTTACGATTCCATTGTGAAAAAATAAAAGGCTTCACGAAAGTTACAAGTTACATGAAATTCCATAGTGGATTCTAACAAGATTTCAAAAAAAAAATGGAAGGAAGTGTTGGTGGACATACGGTGAGGGAGGCACGAATTCCAAACTTCCATGGAAACGTTCCATGGCATAATAAAACAAAAAAAGGGAAGTGTTGGTGGACATACGCTGAGGGAGTTTCCTTTTCCTCGTGAGGCTCTATTTACACACGGAAAGAAATCATAAACTATGTTAAAAGGAAAGTGATTCACGGAAAGAAATAAATAAAATAAAGAATTAAAGTGGTTTGAATCTATAACCAAAAGGTTTTAAGGACAAACATATTACCACTTCATCAATCTAATCCTTAATAATAAAAGATGAAAGTTCAGGATATTTCTCCAATGGGAGATTAATGTTTTGAAAAATTATTAAAGTAAAATTATGTGGGTATACTTAAGTCTTTAGTATTCACGTAACATATTATCATTAATTTGTTAGTCACCAAAGTGGCCAAATTTGAAAGTTTATAGGTATCAAATTTAATTAAATAACTCAATTACTCATAATTATGTGGTGCTTATAAATGAATGACATAATTGTTTAATTGTTATGAGTATATTGAAGTTCATTGATTATAAATATTTAAGGGTCGCCCAAAGGTTGACTAGTCATTTTATAATCTATGGACATGATGTGGTTAATTAATATGCTTGGTTAGGTATGTTAGCATATCCAAAGATAGCAAACATATCTAATTTGAGTATATATAATTGCCAAGTATGTAAAATTAAAATTAAGCATCAATTATGTTTATTGTTGTATATTGTTGTATCACCCAAAGGAGAACTTCAATATGCACTTATTGTTTACTTAATGGAATATGAATAATATTACTCAAAGCATTAATATGTAAGCATGTTTTCTATATTTGCAACAACTATTCATGTTTCTCTTCATTCGCAATCTATGTCTATTCAAACTTTTAATGGGCTTAATTTTTCTGAATGGCGCGAACAAATTCAGTTTCATCTTGGTGTTCTGGATCTTGATTTGGCACTCATAAATGAGAAACCCACTGCTCTTACTGACTCTAGCAGTGCTGAACAGAGGTCTTTTCATAAGTCTTGGGAAAGATCAAACAGACTTAGCCTGATGTTCATGCGAATGATTATAGCAAACAATATTAAGTCCACAATTCCTGCTACTAAAAGTGCTAAGGAATTTCTGAAGTTTGTGGAAGCGCGTTCCCAATCTGACTCTACTGATAAGTCACTTGCTGGGACATTGATGAGTACTTTAACCAATATTAAGTTTGATGGTTCTCATACTATGCATGAGCATGTTGTTGAAATGACAAACACACCAGTAACACTAAAGACTATGGGATTGAAAGTGAATGAGAATTTTCTTGTGCAATTCATTATCAATTCCTTGCCTCCTAAGTATGGTCCATTTCACATGAGTTATAACACTATGAAGGATAAGTGGAATGTGAATGAACTACAAAGTATGCTCATTCAAGAGAAAGCAAGAATTAAGAAACATGGAAATCATTTTATTAATCTCATGGGTCAACAAGAGCTGGAAAGAAATCAAAGAAAGATAAGAAAGGAAAGAGCAAGCAACGACCACTAAAGATAAATGGGTCATCTGCTCAAATCCACAAGAAGGAACAAAAGGATGATAAGTATCACTTTTGCAAAAAGCATGGACACTATCAGAAAGATTGCCTGAAACGTAAGGTGTGGTTTGAAAAGAAAGGTAAGCCTACGACTTTTGTATGTTTCGAATCAAACCTAACAGAAGTTCCTTATAATACTTGGTGGATTGATATTGGTTGTACCACTCATGTTTCTAATACGATGCAGGGATTCCTTACGATCCAAACCATAAACCCAAATGAAAACTTTGTCTCAATGGGAAACAGAGTCAAAGTTCCAGTTGAAGCTGTTAAACCTATCGTTTGATTCTAGACACTGGACATCATTTAGATCTTTTCAAACACTTTATGTCCCTTCTATTTCTCGTAATTTAGTTTCTTTATCCAAACTTGACTCAGTTGGATATTCTTTTAAATTTGAAATGGATGTTTCAGTTTGTTTAAACACAATCATCTTATTGGTTCTGGTATTCTTTCTGATGGTTTGTACAAATTTAACTTGATAGTCTTTTTGCTGAGACATTGTTAACCTTGCATCATAATGTTGGTACTAAACGTGGTTTAGTAAATGAACAATCAGCTTACTTGTGGCATAAACGTTTGGGTCATATATCCAAAGAAAGAATTGAGAGATTAGTAAAGAATGAAATCCTTCCCGATTTAGATTTTACTGATCTTGGGATTTGTGTGGATTGTATTAAAGGAAAACACATAAAACAGATAATCAAGAAAAGTGCCACAAGAAGTAAACATCTCCTTGAAATTATACACACCGATATATGTGGGCCTTTTGATGTTCCATCTTTTGGTGGAGAAAAGTATTTTATCACCTTTATTGATGATTTTTCACGTTATGGCTATGTCTATTTATTGCATGAAAAATCTCAATCGGTAAATGCTCTAGAAGTTTTTATCAATGAGGTTGAAAGACAACTAGACAGAAAAGTGAAAATTGTTAGATCTGATAAGGTGGTGAATATTATGAAAAGTATGATGAATCTGGACAATGCCCTGGTCCATTTGCCAAATTCCTTGAAAAGCATGGCATATGTGCTCAATACACAATGCCTGGAACACCAGAACAAAATGGTGTTGCAGAAAGGCGTAATCGAACTCTAATGGACATGGTTAGGAGTATGTTAAGCAATTCATCATTACCCTCATTATTGTGGATGCATGCTTTAAAGACCACAATGTATTTGCTAAATAGGGTTCCTAGTAAGGCAGTTCCAAAGACTCCTTTTGAATGTGGACAGGAAGGAAACCCATTTTGAGGCATTTACATGTTTGGGGTTGCCCGGCGGAAGTAAGGATTTACAATCCACATGAAAAGAAGTTGGACTCAAGAACAACCAGTGGTTTCTTTATTGGTTATCCAGAAAGATCAAAAGGGTATAAATTTTATGTCCTAACCATAGTACAAGAATTGTTGAATCTGGAAATGCAAGGTTCATTGAGAATAATGAAATTAGTGGGAGTTTAGAACCACATAAAGTGGAAATTCAAGAAGTTAAGGTGCAAGTTTCTTCACCTATAACTTCTTCTCAAGTTGTTGTTCCTAGAGTTGTTGAACCTTTTAATAACTTTCAAGAACAACAAATTAATGATCAAACACCACAGAATGATGATATTACTAATGAACTTGCAATAAATGAACCCAATGAAGTAGCATTAAGAAGGTCTCAACGACAAAGAAGAACCGCTATTTCTGATGATTATGTAGTTTATCTACAAGAATCAGATTTTGATTTGGGTATTAATGATGATCCAGTTTCTTTTTCACAAGCCATGCAAAGTGCTAATTCATCTAAATGGTTAGATGCCATGCAAGATGAGTTAAAATCAATGGATTACAATGCAGTCTGGGATCTTGTTGAATTGCCTGAAGGTTGTAAAAGAGTTGGGTATAAATGGGTCTTTAAGACCAAACGCAACTCATATGGCAATATTGAACGTTGTAAAGCCAGACTTGTTGCCAAAGGTTTTACTAAAAATATGGCATTGACTACACAGAGATATTTTCTCCAGTCTCTAGAAAGACTCATTTAGAATTATTATGGCACTGGTAGCTCATTATGATTTAGAGTTGCATCAAATGGATGTAAAAACCGCCTTTCTAAATGGGAGTTTGAATGAAGAGGTTTATATGGACCAACCTGAATGTTTTTTATTTGAAGGAAAGGAACACATGGTGTGTAAACTGAAGAAGTCAATATACGGACTTAAGCAAGCTTCCCGACAATGGTATCTTAAGTTCAATGATACCATTACATCCTTTAGATTTAAAGAAAACACCGTTGATCGGTGTATATATCTGAAGATCAGTGGGAGCAAAATCATATTTTTGATTCTGTATGTTGATGATATCTTGCTAGCTACTAATGACCTTGGCCTATTGTATGAGACCAAGAATTTTCTCTCTAAGAACTTTGAAATGAAAGATATGGGTGAGGCATCCTATGTGATTGGAATCGAAATATTTCGTGATAGATCACAAGGAATATTAGGTTTGTCTCAGAAGGCATATATTAATAAAGTTCTTGAGAAATTCAACATGAACAAATGCTCTGCAAGTGTTGTCCCAATTCAGAAGGGAGATAAATTCAGCCTTATGCAATGTCCAAAGAATGAATTGGAACGCAAACAAATGGAAGAAATACCTTATGCATCAATTGTTGGTAGCTTGATGTATGCTCAGACATGTACCAGGCTAGACATCAGTTTTGCTGTCAGGATGCTAGGCAGATATAAAAGTAATCCAGGAATAGATCATTGGAGAGTTGCAAAGAAGGTACTAAGGTATTTGCAAGGAACGAAGGATCACATGCTTACCTACAGAAGATCTAATGATCTTGAGGTCAAGGGATATTTAGACTCAGATTTGCTGGATGTGTTGATACTAGAAAGTCCACATTTGGCTATTTGTTCCTTTTAGCTGAAGGAGCGATCTCATGGAAAAGTGCGAAGCAGTCTGTCATTGCTGCATCTACTATGGAAGCTAAGTTTGTGGCATGCTTTGAGGCCATAATTCATGGTTTATGGGCGAAATTTTATTTCAGGACTTGGGGTTATCGACAGTATTGCCAAGTCGCTGAAAATTTATTGTGATAACTCCATAGCAGTCTTCTTTTCTAAAAATGACAAGTATTCAAAGGGTGCTAAACATATGAAATTGAAATACTTTGCCGTTAAAGAAGAAGTTCAAAATAAATAGTGTCAATTGAACATATTAGCACCAATCTCATGATTGCAGATCCACTGACTAAAGGATTGCCGCCAAAGACATTTCATGAACATGTCGAAAGAATGGGCATTATTGAAAACCATTAGTGATGTTATGTTTAAAGCTTTAAGTTCCTTATGTATTTGACACTTTGAGCTCAATTAATTATTGTTTCTGAATCACTTATGGATCCTGTTTACTTATGCTGGTATATATACATAAATGAATTATGAGAATATTAACAGGATTTATCTTTGATAAAGACAATATTGTTAGACCTTATTGCAATTCCTATTATAGATCATGTTAAGTATAGAACTAGTAATGTGATACATGGAAGGGAGTACGTCAAAACAATAGCATACAACCGCCATGATCCTTATTAGTTTTTGCTTAATGATGATTTCATGTTTGACCAATATTATGAAGGATTTTAGCTTATGTTATGCGCATTATGATTGATTATTAAACCAGTATGTTTAATATCTTACATGGCTAAGTGGGAGAATGTTAGCGTTTCCTTTTATGTGGCCCACGTGGATATATGATTGATTTATTATTTATTTATTCTAAATGATAATTATGATATCTAATTTTATCAAATATTTAAATTTAAGTGATAATGATGGTTTAATAAAGCTAATTTCCTATTGGTTTATCTTTGAAAAGTTGTTATCTGATAACCTCTCTTTGATGGAAAGAGAAATTGATCGTATTATCAGATTGGTCATCTCTCTCCTATATATAGTCTGTTTGACCATCAAAACAAATAAGGAAGAGAATTAAAAAAGAGGAGAAACTCAATCTATCGTTAACACATACGCAGCCTCTCATTCCTCATCAACGAAGAACGAATATCAATGGATCAAGGTACGCATTCTTGGTTTATGTTTTTATGTATGTTTTCATGTAAAAAATCATTGATTCTAAGTCTTGGCCATTATATTTATTAAATAATATCCTTTAATGGATCTTACACTATGACCCAAAGGCATTAGGTTAGAAGAAGCTACAAAGTCATCTTATCTCTCCTTCATCTCTTCTTGTGTGGAATTGTTTTTTAGCCGCCATGTGTTAGGTTACCACTTTTATATGAAGATGGGCCCTTTATAATTGTCAAACAAAGTTGTTTATTGAAGATCCATTTGAAAGACTAAAGGTTATGTAGAAGAATTAAATATCAAAAGTCTTATAAGTGTCTTTGCTTCAGCCACAAGAAAAAAAAAATCTAAAATTTTTTCTCATATCAAGAAAAAAGTTGAAGTCTAAATAGAAGAAGGAAATCATTTAAAATGCTTCAATAATTGGATAGTAAGCATCAAATTCATTTCATTAAGGGGTTCTTCTTTAAAACCTCATCCCGTTTTCATTGATGAGATATTTTTCATACATTTTATTTCTTCTTCACCCAAGAAAAAAGTTTTGCATGTTAACCAAGAATTAATGGTTCTGTTAATTGTCGTATTCCTTTAGTATTAGCTAAAGAAGACATTGTAATCCTATTATTATGCATCGTGAATGACATTGCCCTAGGTCTTGTGATTTTTTTTCCTCCTTGTGACATTTTCTATATTAAAAATCTTGATGTGCCACTATCTTTTGATTGTTCTTGTATTGCTAGTTGTTTACATTGAGTTATTTCTACCTATTCCCATAATTCTCTCTACTATTCCCACCAAATCCGTGCCACGATGCGCTCTGCAAGGGAACCTTTTAGAGGGCTGCCACTAAGAGCCATAGAAACGAGTAATGAAAAGTTTTTGCATGTGACAAATAATCTACATAAGATGCGATGATTCATTTGTTTGTAAGTTTGCGCATCTATGAAGCTAAGCTCATGGGCCTTTTAGTCTAAGCTCATGAACGAGCCTTTAGTCTAAGCCTACAAGCGAATGAATCATTCTATTCGATACAGATCATCCTGTATTAAAGACGATGCATAAAAAATTTTTTATCAAGTAATTTTATCAGCCCAATAATGAATTCACGTAATTTCTTAAGTTTAGCAAAATATCTATAAAATTTTTATTTTTTTTTTTTGTTGTTTTTTTATTTATTTTTTTGGCTGATCAACCTTATTCTTGTATTTCTTATATTTTATAGAACTTATCAGATTTACTATAAAACTACATTATTATTGAACATTGTATATGGATTGGGGAGAGTCAATTGCCCAATCACGGCTTTCCTTGTTTGGCCCAGTGGCCATGATTGAATGGACGTCCATGCAAATGGCTGTGATTGAATGATCAGTCCTCTGAATTCATAAAGAGGAAAAGACTTGTATACCGCATTCGATACAGTAAGTCCTACATGGGCTACACGTTCTTCTTATTGGTCTATATGCTTACGATATCATTAAAAAAATGTTATGATAGCTTTATGACATCCCGACGAAAAAATTATAACATTCCGGTTTTAAAATTACAACACCATAGTTATAAAATTACGACACCCGTTAAGCCAAAAAAATTTATAATATTTTAATTATAAATTTACAACATCTTAATTATAAAATTATGATACCTATTCAGAAAATGTGTACATACATAAATTTCAAAAAAAAAGTGAATGAGTATTAATGTACGTCACATCAAAATTTAAGATGACACCCAGTTGTAAACTTACGATACTGTAGTTATAAAATTAAGACACCCATTAAGAAAGTCAAAAAAATAAATTAAGGTACCATAGTTATAAAATTACGATACCTATTCAGAATATGTGTCTTTACATAAATTTCAAAAAAAAAAGCTGAACGAATACTAATGCACGTCACGTCAAAATTTAAGATGACACCGTAGTTATAAATTTAAGACACCCATTCAGAAAGACATTCCAGTTATAAATTTACAGCACTGTAGTTATAAAATTACGATACCCATTCAGAAAATGTGCACTGCTACACAAATTCCAAAAAAAATTAAACTTGTATTAATGCATATCATGTTAAAATTTAAGATGGTATATCTGCCCCATCGTATCAAACCATATAGGATTTATATTGACCAATAAGAAGGGGGCAGTGTAGCTCATATAGGACTTGCTATACCGAAGACAGTTGTTGCCGCCGGGATCCGTCCTCCGACTCGGGCGCGGTCGATCTTCTGGTCTGGGCTTCCTCCTGGGCGGACCTGCACAGAAGTCCTCGCGCGAGAGGCGTTGAGGGTGACCCTCCGTGAAAGACCCTCCGACGCTCAAGTCAATGGGGGAATCGGTGATCAACAGAAAACGGGGAGAAGGATCTCTCCGGGGAGTCTCTCCAGGGGCGGCCGATCGGGAGCTCTAGGGGGAGCGCCGACGAGCAGCTGGGAAGAGTGAGAGAGTGAGAGTGAGCCAGGGGCAGTGAGCGCATACCCGAGAGAATCTGGGAGTGTCATATTTATAGGCTGTCACCTGGATCTTGAGCGTCTTCTGAAGGTTCGAAGGTTGTTAGGATACGGAATGGATCGAATCAGGCCGTTGTGGGACCGTTAGGATCCGTATCTTGTTTGTTAAGGGATCGACGGCTAGGAGAGCTCCTTGTTGGCCTGAGATCTGGTAGATGCACAGGTCCCAGGTAGCTGTATTAGGTCCTAGGCCACTCTTCAACATAATTCTTTGCCTGGGATTCTGTTACGATGGTATAGGTTCTCCGACGCCGGGTTCCGCGGAGGTGAATATCGGATCGTGGATCGCTCAGGGAGGCCGAGCTATGGAAACCCGGAGGGATCCGAGCTATGGGAAGCTCGGGGAAGGCCGAGCTATGGGAGCTCGGGGAAGACGGGCTACAGGAAGCTCGGGAAAGCCGAGCTATGGAAGCCCGACGAAAGCCGAGCTATGGAAGCTCGGGGAAGCCGAGCTATAGAAGCCCGGGGAAAGCCGAGCTATGGAAGGCTCGGGGGGTCGCATGACTGACGGTCCATATTAGCCTAGCTTATTCCTCGGGACATATCGTGGCGGGGGAGGGATGGGGCCGGTCTTAGCCCCTTGCATGATTATCAATGCAATAACGATTCTACCTCTAACAACAGTGCACAAAGACTTTTCTTCGTAAAGAACACTTGAAAATTTATATTTTTAATTAAGAATAAAACTTAAGTGCATATGAAATGGTTTTTTTTTTTTTTTTTTCATAACCATCATCACACAAGACTCAAGGAGAGGCTGAGGTGACAGCGAGAAGGTAGTAAAGATATAGAGAGAATCATTCCTCCTCGCCCTTCAATTAATACTGGAACTCTCATTCCGACCTGATTGGTATTTGATCCAAATCAGATCCAATCTTGCCCGATCCAAATTTTGGATTAAAGATGTAAGCATGAATTCCCAACAGCAAGCACCCCTTCCTATTAGCATCATGGAATCAGCTAAGGCCCAAAACTGAGAACTTCAAGCAGAGGGGTGTGGGCTTGCCCATTAAAAATCCTAGGAACTTCTCAGTACCTAGATGTTTTTAAAATCTCAATCAAAACCAACATGTCCTACCCATGTGCAATTAGCTTTGATATTGTTCATTTGATCATAGTGATTGAGAATGCCATAGACATAAATTTTGCAAGCAAAATACTGTCATCTTTTATAAACATTTTATAGAAAGGGCAGTGCTTCTTTGACTCCAAAACATGCCAATCTACATATTGGAACCCATTGGTGTTCTTTTGGAGACTGTTTTATTTACTGGTTGGATTCAACAACCACTTTAGTTGCATCTATTTCTAACTATGCCCACTTGTTTGTAACACAACCTGGACCCGTTAGCCAAAATTCTGAGATAAACCACTGAAGCCCAAGAAACTCTCACATTCTCCTGGTCCTTGGATGACACAATTATAAAGGCCTGCATGCTAGGCTTCATTGTCAAGCTCGTCATAGAAATGGGCCAAACCACATCTTTGATGATGGTGGTGCAAAAATGACTTAACTACCTTTCAGCTTGCTATAATAATCTAATCCAAATCAAAACCAATCTTATCTAATGGAATCAATAGTCCTTGCTTGCAACTAAAATTATCTGATTTCAAGGTCTAATCCATTACCTTCATATCCCAATCTTAGCCTTTCATGCGGTCCAATTACTCTAGCTATATCCATAATCAACCTAAACCAAGTAATCTAACCAAAGTGACTCATCCAAGCTTGACCATCATGGTTTCATCCAAGTAGAATACCATTGCTCCATTCCATTAATGTATATAAGACAAGTTCTACAATTCACCAAAGTTCATAAAATAATTTCTAGAATTTAAAACACTATTATTATGTGATTTTTTTTTTCAAAAATCATTCATTACCTTTATCCTTTTTAATTGATACTAGTACTTCTGTCATGTAATCACGGTCATTTAAATTCAAAATAAGTTTTTGTTATTCAACCTTTTGATGCTACCTTGTTGATTCACTGAGGAGAAGTCTTAGCTTCGCATCCTAATTCATGTCCACAGCTTTGAAGCGAGATCCCTCATCCAAAGAGTTTATCGCTAAAGGGACGCTACGTGGGAGGAGAGGTTAAGACTCTTCCCTCCGAACACAAATCACTCATATTCATAGCAGTCATTAAATTAAAACCTCTTGGCTAAGATCTTGGAGGATTTAATCCTATTGGCTATTCTTAGAATCTATTGCTTATATGACAATTAAAAAATCAAATCTAACTACTATAAATAAGAAGTGCTTTTAGATAGCCAAAGGAACAAAATTTTCTTTTACACTGGATCAATTAATTAGCCTTCTTGGATATGAAGTTTATATCTCGCTAGAATTAAGCAATAATTTATTAAAAATCAATTTTGATCTTATAATAGCTCATTTTTTTATTCGTTGATTTACCTTTTTTATTTTATATTATTCTTGGTTATTTTGAAAAATATAACTATTATTCAATTTTGAAAGAACTAAAATCTAAACACCACCATTGCATTTTTTTCGGATCTTTGCACATATGTAATTGAAGTTTAAACAAAACAATTCATGAGCTTGAAAATTAGAATAAATATTTTTCTTCTGAAATTTGTTTTCAAAAATGGTTTGTCAAAAAACACAAAGAAGAAATTTATGGAGAGAGTGTAAAATATTTTTATTTAAAAGAAATTATAGTTTTAATTTAAGAATTCTCTAGAAAGAAGTAATGAGTTGAAATATCCTTATAATATTATAGCATTTTGCTTTTAGTGTGTGAAAAATAAGGAAAAACTAGAAGCTATATTTTCTAGTTTCTCCTAAAATATTTTTTTTTTTGACTTTTCTAAAAGCACTTTGCAATTTATTATGCACTTTTAAAAGTATTTTTCTTTTTAGAAGAAATAAAACTCTTTTTCTAAATATTCTTAATTTTCTAAAAAAATATTACAAGTAAAAGTAAACAAGAAAAAGGAAGAAAATAATTACATATAGATTTTTTGTTTTTAAAGAACAAGTTATGATTACCTATATGCATGTTATTTAATAGAGTAAATTAGATATGAAGCTTAAAATTTTGTCCAAGTAGCATTCAAACTTAATCAATTTAATTCTAAACATGTTCCTGGAGGTGCTAAAGCTAGTTTAGCTTGTTAACAAAAACTTTGTACTAAAAGAAAATGCTTTTCAACTTGGAAACATTTTATTTTTTCAACATTGGTATCTGTGATGGGGTCATGATGCATCATGCTAGCTAGAAAAATTGCAGAAAGAGCGACCTATTTTGACACTCAACCCTATGAATGTGGATTTTGTTTGGTATCATACTTCAAAACTTAGAATTTGATTTCAAGTATACTAGGTCCAAACACCTATTTTATTATCATTAATCCAAAGAATCTAAATAAACACATAGCAGAGATTTGCAAATTGAAAGTTAAATGACATTTTGCCTTGAATAATAAGTAGGCTTGAAACAACAATGCTCATGAATAGTCAAACTTGCGTGGCAAGTTAATAGCCAAACTTGTATGCCATGTTATAGTCCCAAAGTTTTTCACGGATCTGGTTTTGGAATTATATTCAAGGCCAAATATTAGAAAAAAAAATTGGCGTATGAACTAAGCAAACAAATATACAAAATGAGTACATATGCTAAAAAATAATACAATTTTATTTTTTTATGAATCACAACATGTTTGCATTTATTAATTAAACCACCATTATTGAATTTCAGTTTCCAATAAATTGTTGATCTTTGGTTGTTAAATTGCACATACAAGTTGACTTGAGAAAAATTTACATGCATCCTACCTCGATGTACAATTACCATATGGTGAGAGAGAGAGAGAGAGAGAGAGAGAGAGAGAATAGGAAGTGCAACATAAAATTACATGAAAAATGTGGGATATATGAAAACATTTACCTGCCTGTGTCCACCGCATTCAAGATTAGACTCTATGAAAAAAAAAATGGTGTATATGACAAATACATGCTTGTCAGTTGTTGGAAGAAGATGTATCCCACAAGATCTCAACTCAATTCATCTAAGCTTTTTCCAACTACATGGATCGGCATGTATCCCACAAGATAAATGACAAAATTAGTATACCCAAACAAGAAAATAAAAACATTCCACATTTTCCTATAAGCACAAGGCCACCATCATAATAGATCAAAGATTTCATCTCCAATGTAACTTAAATATATAGTAAACCTAAGAAATAATTTTTTATTAAAATGTGAAATTGATTCCTGAAAATTAATTTTTACCAAAATCCAAATGCTTCAAAAAGACTCCTGCAGGCAAAATAAGAAAGGACCAAAGTAGTACTTACCTGTTTTTACAACTGTAATTTTTTAGTACCCTTGAAGAGGTAAGGAGAAAAAGAAATATATATATATATATCAAAGAGAAAAAAAAAAGGGGTTCTATTTTGGAATCAATCTTCAATCAAATCTCACATCCCCATGAAAAATAAGCATGGGAACCAGCAAAGATTGAGCAGCATTTTTTATCAAGGAAAAGAGAAAGATTTGAAGAAAAGATAAGATCCCTTCAAAAAAGTAATGATGAAGGCCTTTTCCTCTTTCTGTCAGACTGGAAAGGAGGTAAAAGAAAGCAAACAGAAGCAGGAATAAGAGTGGAGGTCAAAACCCTCCATCATTACACCAATCTGCTCTCCCTCCTCTTCCCTCTCTCAGGTAATCATCACAAAAGAACAAAAAGGATCCGGAATGTTAGCCACCATAACTGAACAGTAGTAAATCACAAGCCCAAAAAAAAAAAAAAAACAAAGAATAACAAACTCACACCTGCAAATTAGATCCTCAGGCTGCTACCGTCAACAAAAAAATTTGGCGATCTGCCGATCTTGCATGCAGATGGAGATGATGGAAGCTGCGATTGGGGGGAATGAAGCCTGGTCCGAGATATCTTTCACAGAAAAAAGAAGAAGAAGAAGAAGAAGAAGAAGAGAAGAAGAGAGAGAGACAGAGAGAAAGATAGGCCTCGAGCCAGACAACATTCCCCTCAAAACAAACCTCCCACTTTGTCTCTCTAGTCTTTCTTCCAAGAGGGGATATGGAGATGGAGATGAGGGGAGATGGTAAAAGGTGGTGATGATAGATGGAATGGTTACTTTTTTGGGAGAGAGAGTAGGGGGTGGGTGCTGAGGGGGAGTAGAAGAGATAAAGAACCATAAAGAGTCGGGGGGTGGAAAGGAGTAAAGACAAAACAGAGCTGCAGGGCCCGACCCTACAGCTGTGATTCCACAAATGACCACTACTTCATCATGCACACCCCCCCTTCCTTCTTCTGCCCCTACTATCTCTTTCATTGGTGGGAGACTGGGCTCCTTCACCACTGCCCACTTGAAACAAGGGAACAAGCTTTTGCCGTTCCAAGGTGGTAACACTATTGGAGTGTTCTGATGATGGATGTTATTTAGCTGATATCTCGTTGTAGCTACAAACTATTTTTTTCTTCTTAAAAATATCAAGTATTTTAAGATTACTTCCAGATATAATGTTTTATTATCTGAACGTTAGCTGAGGTTTGCATGACTTCTAGACTGGGACTCAAGTTTATATTTCATATGCTAAACCAGTTTTAGCTTAAGAACTTTATGGTTGGATAACTTGCATTTCAATTGCATAGATTTGAAAATGAGACTGGTGCAGTATGCCATTCATGTTACTCGTTGGAGGATTTTGCAGACAGGTGCAGGTAGGTCTGGAACTCTGGGTAGTGGTTAGGTTGTAATCCAAGTATACTTTGGAATATTCATGACATTCATAAATTTTGATAGCATGCATAGTTATTGATAGTTGAGAGATTTAATGATCACGCATTTATAATCATTTTTTTTAAACATGAATGCAATTTTTTTTAAGCGACCGTTGTTTGACTTAAAAGTATGTGCTTTATGTGATGATGTCTTTATAGTTGTCCACATGCAATTCTATGTGCTGACTCGCCCCCTTCTATTTGGCCGTGTGATCGACCACTGTGCACTGCCACCTTATTACCAAGTCCATGGACATTGGCATATTGGACTGCCAAAACTAGTTAGAATATACACATTTGATCATTTGTAACTTTAACGTACCCCAAATTAAATTGCTTGGGCCTTGAATAATACCAAGGTAGGATAAATAAACAGATAGGCAAATCTCATCCCTACCATTTTAGCAAAGATGAATCTATGGCAACAACTCTACTTGGTGCCTGAGAACCCACTGCAGCCGATTGACTGAAAACAGAGCTCCACCGATGCTGGTTTGGATAATTCTCCCAGAAAGATGTCATTTTATCTCATTTTGTTCTTCTCTACCACATTTGTTTTGGTTTTTTTCCCCCCTTATTCCACTTATACTTCTCCTGGTCACATGTGTTGCATATATGTTTGGTCTCAATCTCTTGCATTGCTTATTTTGATCCTAATATGATTTATCTAATTATAGTGAACATAGGTTGCCACACACACCAAAGCTAATCTATCTATAGAGTTTATGCACTATAATGTGACGTTCACTTGCTATTCCTTATACTGCCATTCTGAAGCTATCACACTCTTGCTATTCCTTGTACTGCCATCCTGAAGCTATCGCACTCATCGAACTGATGTATCATTTCTCACATGACACAGTAAAATTGGATGTTAGCTAGCTTTCTTTAAATTCTACTGTTGATATTTGAGACCACCCAAGAAGCGCTTCATAACTCGAAGTTGAAGTAGTTGTATCTATGAAATTTTACAAGATCGTTTAGTGTAGCGGCTGAGGAATTTATGAATTCACCACCATCTCATTTAAAAACCATTGTTATATGTGCTTCACCTTACCTAGCGAATGACAAATTGGATGGGTGGTTCGTTTATTTCAAAGCAATCTTTTATGAGAGACCACACTTCAATTCCCTTCCTTTAATAAATTAAACTTATGCTGTCATGACAACTGCAAAGAGAGACACGTTATTGCCCAAATTCGAGACGTAAAGTTAGAATTGATCTGTTAAGCAGAAAACATTCATCGCCTCCATATATTTACAATCACTACCAGCATGAACTGCCTGCAGTTTTTTCTTTCCTGCTAACATCTATAAAGAACCCATTTGACAGGATCACTTAATGAAATAAAACAGACTTTTTGGATGGAAAAGGGAAAGGGCAGAATCATGTTTCTTATCCAAAGCTAGACAAATTAAAGATTTTCTAATACGCATGTATGAGTGAAGGCTCAACTATAGGCATTTTGTTATTTTGGCTCAGTATCTAATATCCAGTGGGTTTTGGCCACTGAGCATCTCTTTTTTCTTATTCCCTTTTCTTTTCTATCCTTTTTTTTTTTTTTTTTTTTGCCTTTTTGAAAGCATGTATCTCTGGTAGTCTAGTGTCATTCATAAGATAGTGCCATCAACCATGCCTACTAGTCAAAAGATAACATCAAAGGCACCCCCCGAAAAAAAAAAGAGATCAAATGTCGTTGAGAGATAGAAGCAACAGCCATGTCTTGTGGATAAGTCATCCCAAGCTCTTGAAACAGACAAGTTCAATAGCTTTTCAACTTGTTTATATGTGGCAGTCCTGCAGCATACTAAGTATAAAGAGTTGAAAGCGAGCCGGGCATCTCACAAACCACTTGTTCCTTTTGTTGTACCATTCCAATTTCTTATGTGGCGGTAAAGTTGCCATCAACCATGGAAAGTTGTGGACACGAGACCCTCACACCAAAACCAAGTTGAAGTTCATATTCCCCAAGCCAAAAGGCATCAACTCCCAACCCAAGAATTCGTGAGAGAGCGAGAGAGAGAGAGAGAGAGAGAGGGGGGAGAGAGAGAGAGCGAGAGAGAAAGTTTTAACCTTTAATAATAGCTATCGATTACCAGATACCGGAGATGGTTGCATTAAAACTTGGGAACTCCTTTACCTCCCAAAAGGGGTTAAAAGAGGGATGGGTTTTCTGAGGGCAAACTCAGCATTAGAAAGGCTGTCAGGTGATGGGAGTGAAAGATGGGATCCAGTGCATGGCACAGCTGACGTTGATCTTTCTGGCTAAGGGTTGGTGTTGGAGATAGACATCTGGATGTGGTCTCCTCTTTTTCCTCCTAAGAAAACCCTAGACCACCCTCCCTATGATAAACCCTATAACTCTTAAACCATCTTGATTCAGAACACTGGATGACAGCAGCTCAAATGACCATTCCCACGAGCTACAGCCCAACACCACACGTGTCTCCGTAGCTTTCATGACCTCTTACCCGGGACAACCACCATCTGACCTAATCTTCTCTTCTTGCTCTTCTAAATTGAATCCCTACCGTCAATAAAGAGAGATTAACCTATGCTTCGAAGCAAACAGCAGTGCAACAAAATAGAATATTAGCATCGATGATAATAGCAGCTCAAAAAGAAGACAAGGTTGGAACATGCAACCTGAGTTCTTTACTAGCTAGTTCATGTGGTACTAAAAAAACTCATCCACTGGAATCTTCAGAAATGAAATAACTAATATGGAATCTTATATTTTATGACAACTAAAGCATGCAGTGAATTCAAAATTAAAATTTAACAAATTAATGAGTTAGATAATGTGGATTAAACAAGGTAAGGTGCTGAGCTTGAACATTGCTCATCAAAATGAAATGAAACTTGAGTAGAAAACCAAGTGAGTCTCATTGACTATGGATCTAAAGTTACAATATAAAACAAATAACAGTGAGGATTCGAGAGATGCACTATCAGGAAACATGTATGAAAAAAAAATATAAAGGAAAAAGCCCATTTTAGACAAGGAATAATGTGATATTGGTATCGATGATGCCACAGCTGTCTCCCATCTATGCTTGCAGCCAGATTGAATATTTCGTTCCTTTGATCAAACATAAAGCAAAAATACTGTAAATGAGAAATGGATGATGGGAATGAAGGGTTGCCATCAGACAATGCATGCATAGGATGTTATTACTTGCCTCACAGAAATCTCAACGGGAACTGCACGCGTCTGTCTCCTTAAAAGGTCGCACCACATGATACATAAGAATAAAGATATAGCAAATAAACACATCAAAACAAAAACGAAGGTTTAGAGAAATAGAACACTTCCCTCTTTTCCGATTCTCATAATCATAGATCAAAGAGTACATCACCGTTGTCCTTGTCGACGGTAGACCCATGAAATGACTCCATTAATTAGTAGGTGAAATCAATCGCTTAACATCAACATCAAAAACCACAAAGAAAATCTTCTCTTGAAACGATTTAGAGTAAAATAAGACCTCAAGAGAAAGGCCGCTCAGCTGGATTTGTTAATGTCCCATGAGTGGGCGAAAAAATCAAGGAAAACAAGCACGGGAAATCAAAAGAAAAGGCAAAAAAAAGGAACAAAAAGAAAAAAAAAAAAAGAAACAGGTGGGGAGATGAATGGAAGAAACCTATCTAGATCTCAGCATCTTGTCGAAAACAAACATGTTAACTACGAAAGATTAAGCGGCAGGGAAAAAAAGCGAAAAAAAAGCAAAAAAAAAACGAGGTGAAGAGAGATCCCTTCAAAAGTAATGATGAAACCTTTTTTTCCCCTTTTCCTGTCAGACTGGAAAAGAAGGAAGGCAAGGGGGCAGAGGGCAGATAGAGTGCAGGAGTCAAAACCCACATCATTACACCAATCTGCGTCTCCTTCGTCCCCTGCATACCATCCTCTTAAAAAAAAAAAAAAAAAAAAATCCTAAATCGCAGCGAGGAAACTAAAACTGACAAACCAGAGCCATCAGACCTGCATGAAGATCGAAGATTCCAGCCGATTTCCGCACTCGGAGACGACGATGGAAGCTGTGATTGGGGGGAATGAAGCCTGGTCCGAGATCTATTTTTTTCTTTTCCACGAGATCTAAAACAAAAAAAGAAGAAGAAAGAAGTAGAAGATCGATCTCTAGGAACTGATGGCCTCGAGCCAGACAACATTCCCCTCAAAGAAAAACTTCCTCTCTCCTCGTGGTTTCTCCCCTCCCACAACTCCCGGCTTCTTTCCAGGGGGAAGATATAGAGGGATAAAGAGAGTTGAGAGAAGAGGAGGGGGAGTGATGATAGCTGAAATGATTTCGTTTGAGGAGAGAAAAGGGGCGGGGGGGGGGGGGGGGGGGAGAGATGGAAAACAATAAAGGAGGGCAGCGGGGAGTAAAGACAAAAGACTAAAAGGAAGAGCAGCACGCCCCGGTCCTCCAACTGGACCTCCAGAAATGACCACGACTTCATGCACTTCCCCCCTCCCCTCCTTCCTCCATTTCTCCATCTTTTATAGGCGAGGCCAGTTCGGCCGGTGGCCTTCACCAGCCGTCCAGATGGGAACGGACGAAGGAGGGATGGGAGGGAAGAAGGCGGTGGGAATGGGGGGAGAGGAGGAGACACCGAAGCCCTAGATAAGGGTGTTGAGGGGAGAGGGGGGAGCAGAGAGTGGGAGAGTGGTTGAGTAAATGCGCGTCTACCCACCCACGCGATCTCCTGTGCGCCATCTGTTTGGTGTTATTATTGCTGTTATGATGCGATAATTATTGGGGATTTACTATTCGCAGTAATATATATTCCGGATAGTGTGTGTTCTGAATTGGATGCACGTGACCGTGGCTGAAGTCTTGGATCAGCAGCATTGAATAAGGGAATCGAATTTGGACCTCAGCAGATTTAGATAGGCTCCCTCGAACTGGTTCTAGTCTTCTAGGCTAAGATCACCTGAAGCGGTCGATCGTATTCAAATTTTGTGAGCTAAAAGGCATAGATGCTACATAGGATTTTTTGTTTGAATAAAGATATACATCGACGGGTCTGCACAATTCGGTACAATATTAGTGGCATTTAGGTAGTGTTTGATAAAAAATATTATTCATGGATAAGTGTATGGGATAGAGTTTATCCCCTGGATATCCCTAAGGATATCTCTTGGCTATCCCATTGATCATATCAAATGCAAAAGATAAATCCATAGGATAATTTTTTTTTACTCTTATTTGGAGGGATAACAAGCTATTCCTGCATTCTCTAGGGAATAAGTTGAGGGGATATCTCATGGTTAACCATGGTTAATCATGGGATATCCCTTTGGTTAACTTTTATTCCCAGCTATCCCTTATAGTTATGGTTTTTGGAATAAGAAGGGATATCCCCTGGATATCCCTCTTATCCCCTATTTCAAACACTACCTTAGTGATACTTGTCTCAAAATATGCTATCATCTACGTATTAGGAAGGCATCATCTTTGAACGAAGACATCATATGTTTGAATTAATTGTATATACATATGTGTTGACCAGTCCACTCAAACTACTGTAATATTTGTGGCATTATTAGAGAATCTACTTGCCTCCTATTATGCTATCATCTCTACAGTAATTTAGTTGGTGAATATGGAAGAATATCATGTCTTTTCTAGCTCTAGATGCATCATATCATGTAAGCATTAATGTGTTTTTCATACTTTCGAATTCTCACGGTCATATTCAAAATTTTTACTTTGTATTCAATGAGATGCAAGCACTTGCCTTAGTGTAGCGTTTCTCAAAATAAGAAAGAAATCCCTTATCCACATGTACATAATATACTTTTATCATATTTGTATGTACGTAGAGAGAGAGAAGTAAACTTGGCTATATTTAAATGTAGCCAAGTCTAAATCATATATCTTTCTCATCTTTCAATTCATACAGGTTATGAGTTTCAAAATAAAAAAATAAAAAGATGAGATAATTTAAAAACTGTGTAAATTAAGGAGCAAGAAATATGTTAAATTTTAAACTTCTAGCTCTATATATATATATTGTTGTAATTATGAGTAAGCGCCAAAGTAATGCAAAAATAAAACAAAACAATATCTAATGTATAAACATCTCGTTGTTCGCATATTATTAAATTTGATGATATGGAATATAATAAACTTATACATTAGGCGTATAACTTTTTTGCCAACATTTTCAAACTAGTCTAACATATTTGCTTAAAGCTATAAATAGGTTGCATCAACTTGTTACTTGATTCGATCTATTAAAACCAATGGGTTGGATTAGGTTTGACAATTTGATCCAATCTATTTTAGGTTGGGTCTGATTTGTTTTTGTTCAATCCAACCAAAACCCAATCTAGATTGATCCAAAAACATAATTATCTTATTTTCTTTTATTTTAATTATATATCAATTATTCAATAAACTCTTATTTAAGTAATTCTATTTTCATTTTAATAACTATATCTCCTCTCATTTTTTACTTAATTATATCAAAAAATTATATTTTTTTATTTATTTTATGGATTTTTATTTATAATTTCTTTTAGTATATAATTAATATTTTAAATATCATAATTTATAAATTTAAGGATAATCATTTCTAGATAGAATTAAAATTTTTAAATAAAAATTCAAGTTTAAGTAATCTCTTTTAATTATATTTAATTCTTTTAATTGATATATATTTGATTATTAATTACTAGATTTTAATTATAAAATAATAATTAAATATTTAGCTAAAATACAAACATGATCGAACTAGTTGATCAAAACTTCAACATTTGGATAAGATCTGAATCATATATGTCTTCAAGAGATCAAAATGATTTATTGAATCTAAAATTATTTTCAATTACTAGATTTTAATTAAAATAAATAATAATTAAATAGTTCAATTACTAGATTTAATTAAAAAAATAATATTTAGCTTAAATACAAACATGATCAATCTAGTTGATCATAAATTTTAATATTTTGGATAAGATCTGTATCATATCTGTCTTCAAAGAGATCAAAATGATTTATTGAATCTAAAATTATTTTCTATTCTGACTTAATTCAATCATTAAATAGGTTAGGTTTGGATCAGCTTGATTCATTTACGGTCCTAATTTTGCTTTTACTTATCAAAATATTTTCATCATTTTTTTAAAAAAAAAGACTACCTCTAAATGGTATTTGCCGACGCCTAGGAGCAATGGGCCAGTAGATCCCATCAAATTAAACAAACTACCTCAAATCCATATCTTGAAATCATAAATTATTACTAATTAATTAAAAATCTTCCATCGTGTCCACCTCTTGCTAGCTGTGTGCGTTTGTTTTTTTTTTTTGCTGATTTGATCTCGCCCTTATCATGGTCGTATAAAGAAATACTAAAACGAATATAAACGAGACAAACCAAGCAAAGTCTACGCGAGGACAAGGGGGGGGGGAGAAGCCCCTCGATTACCGCGTCCTTTTTTACGCCGGCGGGCATATCAAGATGGTCGGGACACCGACAGAGAGGCGTCAGGTCAGGTCTACTCCCCTACCACCCACGGTCCCTCCAATTCCTCGCCAATAAATCGCCTGTGGTCACCCAAACCTTCTCAGCCGTCCGTTCAACATCATCATCCAGCTTCCATCCGACCATTGAATATTTCATTGATGGTGGTCTCATTCCTCTCGGCGCCCCAGAAGAAAAAAGAAAGGAGAAAAGAAAAAAAAAAAAAAAATCCAATTCCTTCATACGAGGTTTTGGCTGTGGCTTCGTGAAGCTTTTTAACTGCGTGATACTGTGGATTAGGCTGGCGAGGCTCTGCAGGCTCTTGACCGACGCTTTTCATTAATGGGGAAGGTAATGGGGGTGTCATGGTGTGTAAGGCGCCTCAGGGGCCATGCAGTACGAGTATTTAAGAACGGATGCCACGTCGCTATGTTAAAAGGTGGCCGTCCAAGAAAGGTGGTGGCATCATAAAGGTTGGTGATGTGCAGTCATGGAAAAGGATACCAGACCTACGTGATGGCATGGGTGAAACGCATGTAGTAGAAGACATGCAAGTAGGTGCCACATTAATTTCTTACGAGGCCCCCTAGGTTATTAGAAACGGTCATGTGGCATGTTGTTTTGTAGGGTTGCTAGCTGGGGGAAAACTTTGGCCATCCAGTGAAAGGTCAAAACGCGAGACATGAAACATTAAATTCTTTGGCCTAATTATGTATTAAATGCCAAAACTATTTAAAGAACGTAATTAAAATGGCCGCAGGACACATGGACATCATTCATGTCCTATATGAGTACTATTTTGCATCCCGTAAACTTTCACATACCCCGTCTGTGCATGAACAAGACTTTTGCATGCAATGAAATCACTAGCTAGGTGTAAAGCTAGCATATCTATCTCATGGTTCTCAAATTATATATGTCTTCGTTTGTACGATTTATGGAACACACTAATGCCAGTACGATGCTAACTCTACCTGGCATCACTCTTCTATTTGATCGGTTATATATTCTTAGTCTTTGGATTATTTCTGAGTAAAATTCATCATTGATGCATATCTTACAAACTTGTCATTTCAACAAATATTTACCAACTGCCAAATTTTAACTCTGATGGTACCACCTTCTTGTTGGAGTCACCTTCAAGAGTTGAGATTAATGGAGGAAGTGCACGTATAGAAAGATGGGGATTAAAAAAAGTAAAAGTACTTATCTACCGTATCTCACATTCTTTAAAAAATATGTGCACCAAATGAATGTGATAATCTATTGAAAAGAAGTGTTCATATCTCAAGTAGCTGATATCATCTAAGAGGCCGTTAATGTAGCACTTCTTAATGATAGATCATAGCATATTAGACTTTTTTTAAACAAAGAAATGAAAAAGGTGGAACCCTAGAATTCTATCTTATTGCGCATGGTGATCTAAATGAATAGATTCTTCGAGTGCATATATATATACATGTATATATACATATGTGTATATATACATATGTATATATGTGTATATATACATATGTATATATACATATGTATATATATATATTAGAGCAAATGAATTTACATATTAGTTACGGTCTATGATGGGTCTATGAGTAAAAATTTTTACTACAATGTTTTTGCTTGCTTGTATGTAGGCAATGTTAGTATAATGTTTCTGCCTATACGTAGGTAATGCTGTAAATAAAGAAAAAATGAAAGAATATAAAGAGGTAGCATAAGAGATTGAAAGCTTTGAATCATGCTTTAAATGATGGGATTGAAGGTTAGTTTTTTTTTAAACATCTTATAAAAATACCGTAGCTGAACCCAAGAGATGAACCAAGAGATGGGTATATCTTTTGAAAACAAAAACTTTATGTATAAAGTATAAGGTTTTGCCTAACGCACTTGTTTTCTCTTCTTCTTTTTTTTAAGAAAAAAGATAAAATAAACAATTCTTGTTCCAACCAGAAGCCTTTAGTAAATCAGCTTTAAAAGAACAAGGAAGTAAATTTACAATGCAAGCTACAACAATTTACCAAGTTTGCGGCAAGATCAACTTTGACATTTATGCCTTTATGCATGAGATAACTAGTCCAAGGAAATGAGAACAGGTTAATATATGGATTGATCGATTTACATCTTTTGTGGTAGTCTTCTATTATTTTTTTTAAAAAAAAAAGGGAATTAGAGCAGCTAATGGCCAGGTTGAAAATCGAGATGAAGCGGATCCAAATGAAGGCTATTGTATGTGCCCAGTCGGTTGGCACCCATCATTTATCGATATTTATGTTTCATCAATTTCCATTGTATCTAGGAAAAGTCTTTACTATTACTTCTTGAAAAATACCATATCCCTCTTTTGATGCTCATCTACTTTAATTTCTATCCACATATGCAATTCTACATCAACTGTGAGATACCTTACAATTAATGGCATCATAATTGTCGTTAGAATAACAAAGAATAATGCATGATTTTGCCACAAATTCATATGGTCAAACATTTTCTTCAAAAAATTTGTTAATCTCATGTATTTGAATTTGATTAGGCAGCATTATATACTTCAATGGCAAAAACAACTGCTCAATCATTATGTCACAAGACAGTAATATACAATTGGTGACCATCTTTCCAATAATTACTGTTAGTATTAAATTTTCATTGAACATATCTCTAACCAATGGGTAAAGAAAGAGAACACAAAGCACCATCTGTCTACTCTTATTGGTAAGTAATTTTTAGAGTAGATTGATGTTCAGGCCTTCAGTGGATTGAACTATAACATTTAGTTCATAATTAACGTATCAGATGACACTCGGTTCATCATAACAATTTCCTTTATTTTTTGGTTCTTCTCATGCATTGTACTTGCACATAGTTATTTTCTTAATACATACTTATAAGTATGAGTGTACACACAATTATGATACAATAAGAAAGATTAGAAATTAAAGAAAATTAGTA
>UESW01005007.1:250334-299627 GCA_900491605.1 Calamus simplicifolius | reverse complement strand
AAAAAAAAAGGACGTCGTCCTTTCGCTCTTGGTCTCTTCCCCCACCCCCGCCCCTGTGGCTCCCCTGGGAATCCGCTCCCCACCCCCCTCTATAAATAACCTTTGTCCGTTCGCTGATAAAAAGCTGGGGGGAGTTGTTGGAAAAGGGTTGGTGCGAGGGCGCAAGCAGGCAAACACCCACCACCACCCCCCCTTCTTTCTCTCTCTGGTTTCTTTATTGCTTTTGGACGGACCGCGACAGTAAATAAAGACTAGGCCTAGGGTTCGGGCCGGCTTGGCTGTGTGTGAGAGACGCTTAGAGAGAGCACGCCTTCCATTGGAGGAAAACCATGGGGGAAGAGATCGAGAGTGCTTGTTTGACTCGTGTTGCCTTGCTTTCCGTTCTGTTTGAGCGAGAGGGGGCCGGCTAGCTGGCCATCAACTTTGAATTTCTTTCTTTTTTTTTTTTCTTTTTTTTTTCTTTTGATTTCACATGAAGTCATGGAGGCTGGTCGTCGATCTGGCGGTGTTGCTTTTCATGTGGACTTTATGGCCCCGCGTGTGAGTTAGCATGGGCTTGGGCGTGCCTCCGAGTCCGAGGCTATATATTTTCTTATAAAAACAAAAGGAAGAGGCCGGCCGGGGCATGCAGCAGCCTTTGTGGCTTTCAGTTTAATTAGATGAATGAAGTGGAAGAAGGATATATATATATATATATATATGAGTCATTCAGTAGTACTGCTGGGTTTTAACCGTGCTCCTTTAATTGGATCGATGCTTAATTAAAGGGGGGTTGTTAACAACGATCGATGGAAATGGTCAAGAGGAAGACTAATTCGTGTATTCCCACATATGGCAATGTCACGCTTCATCAGGTTGTCTGGAAGCACCTAGCTAGCTCTCTATCCCCCCACCTGTACCCCCAGCTTGACTTGGAAGTTGGAACAAGTACTTCAAATTTGGAGCAGAACAGTGAGCTCTTAATCATCCAGATCTGAAGCACTGTATCAAGGTCAAAAATAGATACTGTAGCATTTGGTGGATTCAAACATGAATGAGATTGATTGCGAGATTATTGATTGGACGTAAGACATCGATCCTTGCTGGATGAAATGAATTTGGCTTGTCCCTTTAAACTTTGGTGTTGGGACCACGTTGATATATATATATATATATATATATATATATCCACTTGGGTGAAGGTATTGGATCTGAGCAATCTTGATTCTTTACCTAAAGCTAATGCGAATGAAAAAGTTGCTTAAAGATAACGATTGATGTAATAATAAGAAGATACATTGTAAAATTCATCTATGACAAGAGGATTATCGATCATATGTTTTGTAGAATACTTAAGATTCTAAGATGAGCAAACGATGGTATAAAGAAGTGCTATAGAGTATATAGACTTCTTGCACGAGAAAGGAGCAATAATTTTACCTTGATCAATTGGGACTTATCTTGAACCACTCAAGGAAGGATCTTCAAGCTTTGACTGCATTAGAATAGATGCTGAAAAAAAATAAAAATAAAAACTTTATGATTAGTCTTTGGGTCAGAACAGAATAATCTATATATTTCTTGCCTTGAAAGCCACCCACAATCTAAAAATTACATTTTTATCCTTCAATCAATGCACGCACAAATACATACAAAGTGAACTAAGGATTTTTTTTTTTTTTGAATAAAGATTGATGTTTGTTATGTAATTCTTAATAGTTAAAATAATATAATTTTATATTTTTTCATGATAAAATTATAACTTTAATAAAAAATAGTTAAAGTTATTTTTTAGAGTTATTAGTTTTTAAAGAAAAAAGAGTAGGGCCAAGAAACGGAATGAGGCCAAGGACCTTTGTCCCTTGTAAGGTCAGATATAAGGCTAAATTTATTACTATGATAGGACAATAGGGCAGAAATAGCATGTGGTACGGAAAGTCGAGGATGATGGACAAAAACTAGCGCTTACTCACCTCTTTGCCATTCCTTGGCTCCAAAGGCATAATCTTCATTCTAAAATGCATGGCTCAGATAGATGGATTTTATGACCAAATTCACATGTTTTATGACCAAATTGATGCAAAGTAAGGTCCTTTTGTTTCTTCATCATGGCAAAGAAGGTGTTTCCATCAATAACTTTCTTAGAAAGTAGTTACCAGTAATTTCCTTCCAACAAGAACTCTTTTGATGATTATTTCTAGAAATAACTTTTTTTTAATCTTAATAACTCTTTACAAATTAATTGTAGCAATAATGTAACCCAAAAATAGTCTCACATCGAAAGAAAAAAAATAGTATTTATAACTCAAGTTCACCTACTACCAATTTAACTTCACACGAGTTTTATAGCCACATGGTTCCGGCCTATTAACAGATTAATTAAACCTACAGACAAGCTTGAGACGTTACAAATGGTATTAGAGCCGATTTGAGTATGTGAAAGTTGGTGGATATAGAAGAAAAGAGCTACTCATAGGATGATGGTAGAGTCCACCATAGCGTGAAGCCATCCTTGCAGCATCAATGATTCAAGTTGGAATAATCTGGCTGGTATGTGGCATGCGACGAGGGCATTATAAAGAAGAAAGGTTGTAATATCCAAAAAAATAGTCTTATATCAGAAAAGAAAAAGTTTAAGTTCTTATAACTCAAGTTCACTTATTACCAATTAACTTCTACTTAGAGTTTTTAGGACTATATGGTTTTGGCTCATTAAAACCAGCATGTGGACTTGGGGTGCTACAAATAATGTATAGTCTTTTGTATAAAGAACAAGTGATATATTTCAATTTCTCCATATATTGTCACATAAATCATTTCCAAATTTTGATCATTATAACATAATTAATTTAATTTTTGGTCAATCTCTCTCTCCCTCACTCTCAAGCACACACCTACACGCTAGAATCATGAAATTAGGCAAGAGTCGTGATAGCGTAGCAAGGATGAGGATAGCCTCTTCACTTATGAGCATGGAAATCTACAATATATATGGTGATTGAAATCATATATTGACGCCTAAATAAATGTGACATGATTGAAATCATATTCCAGGTCCTTCCTTCCAGTGCCTCAAAACATAAAATAGAGAAAGTGAGATGACGTGTTTCCTGCTCTACTGGTTTCTTATCCCACGTCCAAGTTGATACCTATGTATTTCACTGAAGTTCTAACAAATCATAATGGGTCACCCCTTTTCTCAAAGAGGAGAGAGAGAGAGAGAGAGAGAGAGAGAGAGAGAGAGAGGGAGGTGGTCTGGCATGGCAAAGGCCATCACCAGTTTGGCCCACATTCATGAGGCTTAAGTTAAAATCCTAGCCCAAGCTGGCCCACACCACTCCAAATCAAACCCACTCCAAAACTTTGGGCTCCATCCGATCATCAGCTAAACTAAGACCAAGAATAAGAAGTTAACAACTTTCCTTTAGGACAAGTCCAATTGAATGTTCTATATACGAGAATTAATAAACTTTAATACAATGCCCTTTTTAATTTTTTATTATACCAAAAAAAAAAAAAAAAAAAACTAGCTTCCATCGGTTTTGTTGCTTTTGATCATCCTTTTTCTCTTTGTTAAAGTTGATATGCGTGGACATGGTTCTGTTACTTTAGTTTAATTCTGATATGAGAAAGCGATGGCACCCCAAACTCTGAAACCTACTTGCAGTTCGCTACGACTAAAAACTACAAGTAAAAGCAAAAGCATCTATATGATTAAAGCTCTCATAGTGGGCTATAATTTACGAGGGAAGGGAGTTTAGGTGCTGCCCTTAACAATTAGCACTCCCTTGTTCCCAAAATTTATTTTTTATAATCCAATATTCTCATATAAAAAAATAATAGACGTAGAGCACACAATGGCAAGGCAGTGCACAGCACGTACGCAGACTCAAAAGTCATTATAAAACTATGGTTATTTTGACTTTAATTGCTTGCACGATCATTTCAATTTACTACAATTGCCAAAACCCACTTCAATTAAAAAAGAAATGAGTGCTTGTGTACGCTTGTACCATTCTTTATTAGCGAATTATTAATCATGACACGTCAGATAGAAACGAGAGAGCTTTTCTAGTTAGTAATTAACTTAAATAAATTGTGTAAATAAATTTAACAAAAAGAAAAACCTCCATTTTAATTCAAAGATCGACCGACGGCTGAGCCTTGAATGTCCGAGTGGCTCTAACTGGACCGTGAGATGGGCCGATCCAACGTTCCAGGGCGGAGGCGGTCGCGCGGACGCAAGCCGCCTTCCGAAACGGAACTATATATATATATATACTTGCCCTTAAATTGCGTGGCAGGCAACGGTAAGCCGAGGCTTCTCGACGACCTACGGGGAAGCGTTGGAGCTATCATCCGCTCAGCCCTGGTTCTGGAGATGGGGGACGCCCATGACGAGAACGGCCAGGACGTGGAGCGTGGCCTCGCGGAGGAGGCCGGCCGGCTCGCCGAAGTCGCCCGCGAGCTCCAGGACTCCGCCTCCGCCATCATCTCCCGGACCAGGAATGACGAGCAGGCCCTCCGCCAGCGCGCCCTCGCCCTCGACTCCGAACTCCGCCGCCTGTACTCCGCCGTAGAATCCGCTGTCAAAAACGGTTCCCTCGATTCCAAGAACGCCGAGAAGGTCGCAATTTGCATTGCTATTTGGTTCCCAATTCTTCAAATCCATATATCTGCTTAGTTACTGATTTTTTTTTTTTAATGGTCTTTAAGATGGATGAAGAATTGTATGGGGCAAGATGCGTGCTAAGTGACAGCGATGTGGCCTTCCTTCTCCCCAGCAAGGCCCACGGTGCTTACGCTGATCTAATTTTGTTTGGGTATTGACTGGTGCTTAAGTATGTATTCTTGATTCGTTCTCAGGTAGGTTCTTGAAGATGTTTCTTGGCCCGGTAGATGTGCGAGCTCCACGGAAAGAGTTTCAGTGGAAGGTCAAAGAGGAGTACAACAAATTCAAAGTATGTTCCTTTTATAATGTCATAAATAGATCCATGGTATTCTCTTGCATATCTTGTGTCAGTTATGGAAACATGCACATTTCTAGAACTGTATGATATGATGATATCCATGCTGTGCAACTAAAGTGCTGTGAATTTGGGGAACAGAGGTTCCGAAAACATGGCTACTTATTGCTGATTGAGTAGGGAATAGTTGTGACGCAAATGACCACAGATAATCATGAATCATATACTAGAAACATCTAATCGTGAACTTTGATTGTTTTTGCTGAGTATGTTAGGCCTTACAAAAAGCCCATGCATTCTATTGATGATTGCATCATGCTTGCCATTCTAATATGGTTTTTGATTGTGGTGATACGTAATTTGCATTAATCATAACAAAACAGAGTCTCCAGAATTTTTCCCCCTCTAAAGTTCCATTGATGATTATTAAATTAGGATTGCCTTGTGCTACTGGACCTTGTGAATATTTCTGCAAAACCATGCCTTTAAAATTTGCTTTTGCATCTGCATGTTCAGGAACCTGTGCTGATCCTTTCTTCTGGATATTTAGGAAACTCTTTCATATGTTGAATGGGATCTATATGATCAAACTCAAGTTTTAAAGTGATGTCATTCAACCTTTGTATGACACAATATGTTTGCCTGCATCTTTGCAAATTGTCCTTCATAGCAAACCAACTAAATGCCAGTATAGTAATGCCATTATAAATCAGCTCTGTCCTTGTGTGATCTTACAAGTTGAGACCACTATATTAAGTGTCAGCCTATCCCTGAATTCTTCTTTGTTTCTCCCCTCCATTCATTCTCTATCATACCTTGTTTCACAGGTAATTGAAATTTAGCAACCCCCCTCCCAAAAAAAAGGTCCTCCCCACCCCACCAAAAAAAAAAAAAAGGAAAAGTAAAAGAAAAAAGTAAAAAGAAAGAACACAATTATTGCTCCCCTTCTTGCTTTTGGCTTCTTCTGTGACTGCATTACCTATTTCTATAGCCTAATTATGGGCATTAGAATCCCTCATATGAAGTTGACGTCGAATCAAATCTTGCAACAAGCAGCCTCAAGTATGGTTTCAGGTGAAGGTGAGGATGTCTTGTAAGACACTCGGATGGATTGCCATCCCAAGTGGACCGTCCTACGATCATCCCAGCATCCCAATCGATGCATCTTGGGATGCTTTCTATCCCAAGTGACTAATTAAAATTTATCAACCCCACCCCCTCCCCTTCAAAAAAAAAAAAAAAAAAAAAAAAAACCTCCTCTCCACCCCACAAAAAAGAAAAGTAAAAGAAAAAGGAAAAAGAAAGAACAAAAACCTTTTTTGCTTTTGGTTTATTCTATGACTGCATTACTATTTGTGCAACGTAATTATGAGCATTAGAATTCCTCATTTGAAGTTGACTTCAAATCAAATCTTGCAACAAGCAGCCTTAGCATGGTTTTAGGTTAAGGTGGGACGTCCCACGGGACATTGGAATGGGTTGCCATCCCAAGTGTCAGTGACGGGACTGTCTTGCCATCATCCCATCATCCTAATCGATGTGTCTTGAGATGTTTTCTGTTCTAAGTGACGGATCAAGGTGGAGTGGTGATGCATCCTATTGTATGAAAATACTGGGGCGTTCCCATTCTGTTGCTTTAAAGTACACCCCCACCCCCAAAAAAAAAAAAAAAAAAAAAAATCTCATTGAATGAAGATGAAGATAGCTGGCCAATTGCATGAAGATAGGGTGAAGACTCAAGCTCATTTACACATAATGGATTGGAAAAAAATGGGTCGGTGCCTTGCTCAACATGGAAGCAATGGAAATACAGAGTATTCAGCCCAGAATCTGAAATTTGCAATATATGGAGCTTTTAGACTTACACCCCCAGTCCATGGTGATACCATTTCTAATGGGAAAAGGCCTGGCTGTGATGATAAAATTCTCATCAGTGGCATTTATGTTGTCGAATATCATGAATCAGTGTTGATCATGCTTGACTCGGATTCCATAACATCTTTTCTATATCGAATTGTGATCTATTATATTTTTTACATGTTGCGAGGTATCTGATTTGCAATTTCAAAGTGTAATAGGGATACTCATTATGGTCTACTATGAACTCTATGAAGCTATGTATGCTTATGTGCTAATCTTGATAACCATGCCATATCTAGGCAGGGACTAGCTAACATATGGAAGTTAATAAGAACAAGATTAGATTGGATTAGTCATTCTTTTGAAATGCTAGAATAAGGTTGCCAATTTTAGTGCTTTCAAATCTAGAAGTATTTTATATCTTTTAATTTATATTTTTTTTTCTCAATAATTCTCAGTGAAACATTACTATATGGTAAACTGACAAGTAAATGTTCTTTGTTTTTGCTGAGCATGACCATTTAAGTCACTTTATGGTTGAATTATGAACTTAAAGTATCAGTAGTGTGCTAGCAATGGTTGACTTGTGCACTTATTCTTTGTGGTAGGGTCTCTGCTATTTCATGTAGAGCGGTCACTTTTCTTGAAAACACCTCTTGTTCTCATATTCCAAGTTAACATTGGCTCTTCACAACTTTGAGGCTACAAAATAGAGTCTCTGTTCATCAAGCATGCATGTCGATCACTCTTATTTGAAGTCTTTTACTAGTAAATGCCATTTTAAGGTAGTATACAACTGCCAAGTATCTGTAATTACTAGCAAAAGTGGCAATTGTAAATTTCAAGTTGTGAACACCTTATGCTTACTACTCCATCAACTACATATATTGTAACTCTTGACAAATGATCTAAGAAAAGCATAGGTCTGTTTGTCTGCACGACAATTTTTTTGCTTTGATATAACCATTTTTGTCTTACAAGTTTGCAGACAGCTGTTAACATCAGTAAATATTAATAGGACTAAAAAGAAAAAAGAAAGTACTAATAAAATGCCAACTTGAAGTATTTTGGAATGGTTAAGCTAATAGGATTAATAATTTCACCCTTGATTATTGCTATATTTGTTATGAGTGTGTTTTAGAATGGTTATGTCACTAGGATTGAAAATTTCATACTTGATTGTTGCAATATTTGTTATGGGCAGGATAGAACAGCAATTTTGTTTCTTCTTTTTCCATCCATTCTACTTATTCTGAGATCTTGGATCTGGAATGGTTGCTTTCCAGCACTACCAGTTCAGTTGTACCAAGTATGTAATTCTAAACTCAAACCTTAAGTTGAAATATATTGTTGGATCATTTATTGATACTTCAAATTTAAGTCTGTTAATTAATTTCAGGCTTGGTTGTTATTCCTTTACACAAGTCTAGCTTTGCGAGAGAACATATTGAGAGTAAATGGAAGTGGTATTCACCCATGGTAATTGATGCTTATTTTTATGATGTTGATATTCATCCAGTCATTTACATCATTTACTGTGTTTTCTAATAACCATGTTTGTTGATTATAACAACAGGAAGATTTTCACCTATGCTTTATCGTAGGTTTAAGACTCAGATTGTGTTTCTTAGAGAGCTTTGTTCTTTGGAGTCACTACTCTCTCTTCCCTTACATATTTTCAGAAAACTTAATTATTTTGCCATAGACATATGGAAGAATCACTACTATAGAAGTCTAATAAATTTCCTTTTACTCCCATATCTTTTAGCTATCTAGCTGAATGTGTGAGCACACAACTAACAGTCAATTTCGCTTGGATATGCTTCCCTATTAATTTTTTCCATGACATTGTATGAGATAAATTATATTTGCATTTTTTGGGGGGCGCAAATGATTTGAGATTTTATAAATCGTATGCAAGCAGTTGTTTATTGGATGCAAAGTGATACTAAAATCATGTTATAATATTTGGAAGATCCTGTTTTATTAGTTTTGCATCGTAACTAAGTATATGGAATTTGAGGCAGATGTGCTTGGTGATTTTAGATGCTTTAAGACGTAAACATCTGAGTTTTTTTTTTAAAGAAGATATAGAGTTTCAAAGATTCATTGTTCATATTTTCTCTCTTCTTCAACTTCATTTTCTTCAATTTGGATAATTTTGTTGGCAACATTTTGACACATTAATGACTATCTAATTTTGGGTCAAAATAAGCTTGCCAAAGGGGTAAACACATTAATCAAGTAAAAAGCATTTAAAGAATTGATTACTTTGTACTCCAACCAACCACCCGATCCCCCCCCCCCCCCCCCCCCAAAAAAAAAAAAAAGAAAAAGAAAAAGATTATTTAGTAAAAACATAAAGTACACTTGTGGCTACAAAACAAATATGCATAATTCAAATAAGAAAGAAACTTGCAGGTAGGAAACTATCATTCAAGCTTAGATGAGTTTTGTAAGTTAAAAATTTTTGTTAGAACTTCTGAAATTTTTTTTATTATTAGGATTAACAATGCATTAACAATGCATTATTGCCTTCTCTTTGGTCTTTTTTTCATACTAGTAGTTGTAACCGAGGTTTCCAGAATATGATGAAACCTGTTCAACCATTAGAACCATCTGGCCCATCTGCATTTGACTTGCATGACTCAACTACAACAATAAGCAAGGAGAGGCAAAACTTTTTTGAGCCTTCTGTATTTTTGTTCTCCTCTCACGTTGGGAGAGGAAGCCCATGCCAGATTTACGGAGAGAACCATTGTTGTTAGACTATCATCATTGGATCTTTGCAGGGGGAGGATATGGCCATCATGCCTATGACTCTATGGAGTTGGACTTCACTGGATTCAAGGAGGATGGTTACAGCCTTACAATGATGGTAGCAGGGCTACTGGATCCAATGTTAAGTGAGGCATTGGTAGTCATACCTGAAGGGGAGGAGGGTAGGGGAGGCTTGATATTTCACTGGAGGAGGCAAGGCTACCACATTTCATGGCAGAGGAACCTGGGTTGCTAGATCTTGTGGGGACAGAAGCATCACCTTGGATCCACACCTCTTCCTTCTAAGTATTGTGAGAACAACAAAACTAAAGAACCCAACAACATTGAGATGGGGAGCATGGAAGGGAGAGAGGTTAGAGAGTTCCCCAAAGAGAGGAAAAGGCAAAAAAGAAAAAAAAAGAAAAAAGAAAAGAAAAACCCTTAGTAGTAGAAATAGGTAGGAATGAAAGAAAGGGAGTTGTTGACTGATCAACCCCCAATCGAATCATGATTGAACTATGAACTTGTGACCCAGCCAAAAATATAGTGGTTTTCAATCCAAGTCACGAGGTTCAAAATATTGGTAGTAGCCTTAGGAGTAAGTTGGAAACTTGTACTCATAACAACAGATCAAAAAATGATTTGGCTTTTGGTTTTAACTATACAAAAGAAGCTTGGTTTTAAATGCTATGATAGTTTTGATGGTTTTAGCTCTAACTTAAGCAATAATAGGTGAGTAATAATAAATTAAAAATAATTGGAATTTGAAAATAACTAAATTGAGAGAATAATTAGGCATCCTTTTAAAGCATATTATATTATTTGATATCTTTGGATGTATCATTTAAATGATTTTGCATAAACTTAACTCCACTAAACTCATTTAAGTCTTTTCCCAACTACAGTGATTTTTGCATAAAATTATTAAAAATTATTTTTAAAATAAATCTGCTAAGAACATGTTGATAATGTAATATATCATCTTGTTATCTGATGGTAGTCAAACTTATTATCAAAGTCTACTGTACTGACTCATACTACCCATACCGTGCCGGTAAGGTATCAATACGGTACTAAGTTTTGATTCAATATGAATTGAATTGGTTCAAACTGATCTGCACCACCTAATATTAACCCGAACCATCTGATATTGAGTGATTAAGAGTGAAAAAGGGATGGCACCCTATTTCGGTATAGGGTGTGTACTATACCATACTAATCTATACAATATTAAACCAGTAATGTAGTTGTATGAATTTTGGTACTGGTTTTGTGGAGCTTGCTTATGATAGTTTATGTACTTATGAGATCTAAGTTCTAAATAACTGAATCTATGTCAATAATTTACTTTCCTCTAAATTAGGCTGATTATGATATTAAATGCTTTCGAATCTTCTGAGAACTTGTAATTTTTAAGACTTCTATGGATGAAATGACTCTGCTCGAAAGGATTCATAAGCAAAAATTTGACAAATATAGCCTACAAATACAATACATTTGATTTGACCTCATTGAAATTGCAATGCAAGTCCCCAGTTTTAGGTCAGGGAAAAAAGAAAAGAAGAACAAATAAGAATCTAGGACTGGGTAAGCAAACAGGGAAAGAGCCATTCTGTTTCAGCTATACTCTCTCTATATTCCATGCCACAAGCACCATCCTGAATAGTATTTTGTTATTTGTAACATGTAAGTGATATAATTGAAGATTGTTAAATCAATAATGTTAATAATATATCAAATCATTAGGACTTATTCACATTTTGGTCCCTCCTACTCCAATCCTCGTACGTTCATTGAACAAAATGGAATGCTAATTGAAGATTTTTTATCAATATCTTAACAATTAGCATGCTCAAATAAGGAGGCTTTTTCCCATGTTGATCCCTCCAGCTTAAGATCTCCATCTCTTTCTCAAGTGAGGTTTCAAATGTTGGCCATGTCAGTTGACATGTACCGTGCCAGGCTGGTGTAGTCACTGGGCTTAGGTCATTACCTACTACATTCACTTCTGATGTTTTTAATTAAGAAAGCCCTTTTTAAGATTTGATGCAGAACAGCACGCAGCATGCATCATACTAGCAGGCAACCAACATGGGTACCGGCACTTGCTTTTGAAACCTTGTTTTCGACATAATGAAAGAAGGTTCTTGCAAAATTTGCCATCCGTGTACAGGATACTGTTTGAATTGGGTAATTGGAAATCAAAAAGGCCCTAAATGATTGGAGCATGCGCTTATGATTTCATGCTGGCTTTTCAAAGGAATAGTTACCCATGGATGTTGTCATGATTGACACATCCCATTCTGAAAGTGTAATCTTAGTGAGACCTAAATTGTAGTCAGCTAATTTTTTTCTTTCGTGGTAGAATTTATTTCTCGACTTAGATGAGAAATGAATTCATGTAGCCGACCTCCAACTAATTTACGATTAAGGCTTAGTTGAGTTGAGTTTTACCATAAACTTTATTTCTGGAAGGGATTTGTTTGGTTTAAATATTAAATAACGGAGACTGTCTGTTAATTATGGAGGACATCTGTTCTTTTGCAGGTGGATATGCCATCACTATTGTGCAATGTTGATGGCCCTTGTGAGCCTCACATGGGAGATAAAAGGGCAACCTGATTGTGCCTATAAGCAGGTACCTGTCTTTGCTACTCGCTAGTCTGTTGTTGCAACAATCTTTTTGGAGTCTAACCTTTGAAGTCCTATGTAGAGAGGTGTGCAGCTCTTTTTGGCATGGGCTATGATGCAAGGTGTTGCCATGCTTCTACAAAATAGATATCAGCGCCAAAGACTTTATACACGAATTGCATTGGGAAAGGTAATAGTCCACCTTGTCCTGCTATTCTGGCATTATATGATGATGCTCTTTTGGTTTTGTGTTAACTATGCGAGGTATCTATTTTTATGATTTATGATCTAGTCCTTATAGATGAGAAGTTACCATGGTACTAACATTTTACTACCATATCTACTGGCTTGTCATGGAATAAATGAAACAATTACGATATATTTGTGTATGCATGCATGTGTCTATTTGTATGGAGGCGATGACCAGATTTTGAGTCGAATTTGGTCATGTGAAATTGGAAGATGGGTCCAACACCAATGATCTGAGTAATTGAATGTGATATACCATCTCTAAAATGCTTATAGACCAAAAATTGTGAGATTTAAAAGCCTTTAACCTATGCATCAAAAATAGAAAATGGATAGTTTAAATAACATGATACAATGCCCGTTTTAAAGACTTGATGCATAGGCTAAGGATTTTCAAATCACATGATTTTTGTTATATAGCATAGAGTAGGTCATATTCAACTGTTCAGATCATTGGTGTCCAATCCTTGTCTTTTGATTTCAGCTGATGAAATTCTATATGTATGTTTATACACGTACATGTATGGATGCATTTGTGTATGGGCTATCTTTCTGTATGGACATAGGTTTTTTTTTTTTTTTTTTTCTGGCGATATAACATGTCTGATTGTTTAGTTTCATCATCCTATGTTCTATAACCCTCTATAGAATATTGTTGTGATTTCTTGCAAAAATATTTCTATAACTTCATTTTGTTCTACCTTCTATTATAGGCAAAGAGAATGGATGTTGTGTGGGGAGAAACAGCTGGTGTGGAAGGTCAACTGTGGTTGCTATGCCCCATCCTTTTCATTTTGCAGGTACCATAATCTTCTTAAGATATCCATGTTGATTGGTTTTAACACTCGGTTGACATACTTTCGGCAGGAGGGGAAAGAAATAAGTTTGCTGTACCATCAGATTGAACATAGCAGAATAAGCCAATTCCCCTGTTTCTTTTCTAAAGGAGTCCTTTTGCTGCTTAACAAGTAACAGCTTACAGAAGAACCTGATTGCGTTTGTACTGAAACAGAAATAATGCATCAGCTTAAAAAAAACTTATATATATATACACACTATATTTTTTAGCTGTTGGCTTGTTTGGATGGTGAACCTTCTTCTTCATGTGTTATATTTCACACAAGCAGGAAGGTGGCAAGAGGTAAGGCTGAGGATGAAAGAGTTAGGGGGCTTAAAGGAATCAAATAGATCCCACAATAATGACTTTCTAGATATTAGCTATCACCTTTCTTGGTGGATTTCAGCATCCCAGAAAGACTAACGATTTGGGGAGTAGGGCCTCTGACATCCCACTTTGCTTCTCTCCCTTCTGCTTTGCAACTCTAATTTGCATAGGATACATCTTGTAGATAGGGCAATGTGGTGTCCAAGCAAGCCCTTAAATATTTTTTCCGGATACAGATGTCAATAAATTCCAGAATAAGAAAGAAATATCAGTTAACAAAATTTGTGGTGAAAGTTATCACTGTTTAATCACTGCTGCAGCATCGAATAATACTGTTCTTGATATGTCAGTGCTGCTTGATGTCAGGTTTTTGAAGCTTATGTTGGGGTGCTGCTACTTCGAACTGCGTTAGTTGGTGTTGTTTCTGAGTGGCAGGCAAGAGAATCTCATGATCTAGATGTTGCTGTTCCCTTGTTTTACTATCGTGGGGTTTGTCTTCGTATTAGAAAGATCTCTAAATTATATTATTTTCACCATGTTGGCAGGTGATGGCATGTGGCGTCTTGTTGGTTGTGATGGCTGTGGGTAACTTTGTAAATACGGTTCAGACGCTAATGGCAAAATCAAGGGTTAAAGCAAAAATCAAGAGATCCAAGAGCAAATAAGATTTTGATCGCTTCACCTCAGCCACCAACTTAAGATCGGGAGGCTATTGATGTAAGAACTGGTCTAGTTCTCATGAAATATCTAGTGAAACATGCTTGCTGGCTTTTAGATTTTATTTTATTTCTTTTCACTCAAACGGGAGGAAACGGTAGTCAACCATGTGAAGTAGTATCTTGTTGGTAGAGCATCTTCAGAGATAAATCTCTCCTGTGACCCAGCCATGAAAGATGATGACTGGAGACTATAAATTTGGTGAGAACTTGCAGCTTGTGTGCCATGAAGTTCTCTCTCTCTCTCTCTCTCTCGATGCTATTTGGGAGTTGCCAATGTTTTTACTATTGTATTTTAAGCTTGGTGACGCGTCCTTCCATGCTTAATCGTCTCATTTCAAGTTAGCCATATGGAACGGTCTTTCATTTTCTTTTATTGGGATATGTAACTGATGTTCAAAATAATGTTCTTTTCGTAGTGCAATATTTCAAATCAAATTGGAAGAGAGTAGATCCTTTGACACCGTAACCATTCATAGTGTTGCTGCCAAGTTATGTTTCTTTAATGCCGGAAAAATAAAGATCATTTTCCTCGAAGAGCTTCAGCAAGAAAGTCTCCGGAGACCGATTACTTCAATGGGGACCTTTCGATGCTCAAGTAAGTGACTTGGGAATAGTCAAAAAAAAAGCTAATAGGAAATAGCTAGAGAACTTGAGTTCAGATTCCTTTCTTGTTGTGAGTGTGGGTTTTTATACATGCTCGAAAGCTTCCTTTTTTTCTTTTCAGAAGATGGCTAATCTCGATGTATCGTTGTTCAATAGTGAGCAAGTGGCCAAGCTGATATGGACAGGTCGTAATCGACACTGGGCATGTCGGAGGTCTTGTTCTATTGGTCGCCTGCCATGCGCGGCGCTACAGATGGTAGGTGGGCTTGATAGTGTCAGGCATGCGTCGTTACGGACAGTGGCCACGCGCAGTTGCAGACGGTTAGTGGGCCACGTGGCAACTACAGACGGTTGTGGGACACGTGGTTGTCAGGCGGCTTGAGGATGAAGGGACCCAGCACTGAAGCCGAGGGAACATGAGGTCCGAGACCAAGGGGGCTCCAGGTCCGAGGCCAAGGGGACACGAAGCTTGGGGCCGAGGGGACTCGAGTTCGAGGCCGAGGGGACTCCAGATCCAAGGCCGAGGGGACCCGAGGCCGAAGGGACATGAGATCCCAGGCCGAGGGGACTTCAGATCCGAGGCGAGGGGACTCCAGGTTCGAGGCCGAGGGGACTTGAGTCCGAGGCCGAGGGAATTCCAGGTCCGAGGCCAAGGGGACTTGAGCCTGAGGGGGCCACGGAGGCCAAGGGGGCTTGAGGTCCGAGGCCGAGGGGGCCTCGGAGGCTGAAGCTGAGGGTTCGTTAGTTGCTCTCTGTTAACTCTATCAAGGCTTGATCAATCACATCAGATGCTTCCTCACCCCTGAGACGATGCGGGCCCACCCCTGCAGGGCAAAAGGGGTGTAAGTTCCTCAGTAGCTGATCTCATTGTACCGTCAATTACCGAAGGGCACGTGTCTCTGGGTGCAGCGATACCATAGTGCGGGTGACCTGGGCGCTGAAGTGTCACCGCCTTTGCTAACAGTTAGATCCGCGGAGATTTGCCTTGAAGCGAGAGTGTCCTCTCGGAAGCTCTGAAAAGCAACCGCCATCATTGCCATCATGGTGCTGGTGCCGGCGATGCCTTACTATTGGTCGAAGGCGGGGTGCCTCACATGCCGGGCACCTACCAGGGCGACGCCGCCTATAGCGGAAGTCCACGTGGCCAGTCGGTTAGGTAAGGCGGGACGATTTGAAATTGATAAGTCGGAGGAAAGTCTCGAGTCTTGACACTATGCTCCGAGATTGTCTTCTTCCTCCAGCCCTTGCTTACCTTTGTCTTCCTCCCGAGAACTCGTCCCTGCTGCTTTTAATCCAGGTCAGTTCTTCGATCATTTCCAGCTCCACTTCTAGCTTTCCCATGGCTTCCTCTCCATCCTGGACCTCTTCTGCCGCTCCTGAGGATCAGATTTCCTCCTTGAGGCTTCACGCCTCTCCATCTCCTACCCTCTCATGGTCCTCCTCCTCCACTCCTCCATCCCTTTCGAGGACCATGTTCTTCTCTCCCAACGGTGAGTCGTCGGTCAAGCTCCTGCTAGGAGCCGCCGCCGGCCGCCGGCCCTCTTCAAGGGTGGGGATGGAATCCCCGGCGGGGACCGCCTCTACAGTAACAGGTCAAGACCTGGCTAACATCAGGGCTTGTTACCAGATCCCTAGGGACAGGGCTATTCCTACCGACCCCTGATAGAGTAGTTTCCTCCCGACCCGTTAGGATTGCTATCTATGAAGTCTCTCTCCAGATAGGTCTTCGCTTACCCTATCACCCTTTTTCCTCAATCTCCTCGATCGATATTCTCTGACCCCTTCCCAGTTGGTCCTGAACTTCATTCGGACCATCTGCGGCTTCATCGTTCTCTACCATTCCCATGGTATTGAGCCCAGACTCTTCCTCTTCCGCTGCTTCTATACCCTCCGGCAACAGTCGGGTTGGTGGCTGTTCCATCCTCGGGCCGGCCGAGCCTTGAAACTTTACCTTCCTTCCTTCGTTAAGGATGGAAATCCCGCTTCTTTTTTGCTGATCTCAAGAGAGTAAAGCCGAGGTGGGGGATCCGGACTTGAGATCAAATAAAGACTCATAAGTGATCCCGGGGGATAGGGAGGCACTTGGGCAGCTCCTAACGACCGAGATCCCCCAGTGCAACCAACTCCTATCGGAGGACAACTCCGACTTGCGGGCATTGCCTCTTGAACCGGTGAGTGGCTGGAGACCCGACCCTTAGCCTATTTCTGCTTTTTCTTCTTTTCCTTTTTCTTCTCTTTTTTTTTTTTACTAACTCCGACCGATGACTTGCAGTGATGAAGATCCCTGTTCACACCATCAGAAAGGCTGCGGCTAAGAGAAAGAGGGCCCTTGAGAGTGCCGAGGGGCCAAGTGGGAGGCAGCGGACCCAGGCTCCAGGCCAGCCCTCAGCACAGCCATCTCCACCCTCGGAGCACGAAGGACCAGCATCTGGCCCGGCCATTGATCTGACGGCCAACACCCCGCCAGAAGGAGTAAGAGCCAGGGGGGCCACTGCGACGATGGAGCCTACCATCCCGGTCGCCGGATCAGCGCAGACAGAGGTGGAGCCGAGCCTAGGCGAAGGGCCCTTGGTTGCGGCGAGGCCATCGGTTGAGGAGGTGCCAGCGGCTCCCAGTCCCGCACCCGCAGCGCCCGAGTCGGTCAAGGCCTCCGAAGGAGGCGAAGCCGGGGCGATCCCATCGAGGCCCTCCATAATGAACCATGGCCGTCGGGCGGAGTGGCTCGTGGCACGGCTCATTTTGCCCGAGTTCCAGAAAGAACTTAGCCAGCTGGGGCCTCGGCCTTCTTCAGGGAAGCCTTCGTGGCGCTCGTCCGGGTAGGTATCCTGCGATAGTTTTTTTTAATCCAATTAGCTTTCATGCTAACGTACTTTTTGATGCAGTCGGTGAACTCCTTAGTGGCCACAAGGGAGGTCATCAACCAGGGGCAGATCGTCCTCCGCGAGGCTCGGCAGGAGGCTGCCAGGCCCGAGCCTAGGCCGAGAGGGCGGAAGAGGCCAGGGAGGCGGCCGAACGCTGGGCGGCAGTCGAGACTAAGCACGCTCGGGCAGCCTTGGACCAATTGGGGGAGGCCATGGGGGCCGTGACTACCCAAGACTTCCATATCAAGACACTTACCACTGAAATAAAGACGGCCGAGAAGAGGGCGAATAAGGCTAAAGAGGTGGCCAGGAGGTCAGATTCTCGTGCCACGGAGGAGGAGGCCAAGGTCCACAAGGCAGAAACTGCCATAGCTACTGCTGAGGAGAGGGTGACTATTGCCGAGGAGAGGACTACCGAGGCCGAGAAGAGAGTTGCAGAAGCCGTCGATAACTTCCGCAAGTCCACCAGCTTTGCGGATGAGCTAGCCGAAGCCTCCGCGGACGTCTATCTCTAGGGGTTCAAAGATTATCGAGAGAAGGTGGTCAGGGTCCTGGATCTCCCTGGCGCCATGGAGATAGAGCTGGACGAGACGATTGAGGAGGCACCATCCGAAGGCGAGCCCACAGCAGCTGACCCCTGACCTCTTGTATATATATATTTTCTTTTCTCTGTACTAAGTCCGACTTGGTTGGCATTTTGTAAGCACTTAGAAAAGTAATGAAAATTCTTTTTGAAATCTACTTTTCATCCTCCTATTGTGGTAGCCTCCCTTTCAGCTTGCCGTCGTAGGACCCTTGGGGGCTGTGTCGATGCTGGGGGGTAGCACCCGCCCTGCTCACTACGAGCGGATCCATGACTTAGCTGCTATGTAGGGCTAAACCCTATTGAGGACGGTGAAGTTGGAACTTGGAGATCCCTTTGGTGAGCTTGAGGTCATGCATGGGCGCGAGCTTCGTGGTGAGCCTGCTGCGCCGAGCCAGGTTCGGTGCCGATCCGGCCTCGGGCCCATGAGCGCCGATGGTACATCGGCTTGAAGTGCCGAGCGGGCTTTGGGCTTTTGAGTGCTGATGGTACATCGGGCTCGAAGTGCCAATAGTACATCGGGTTCGAAGTGCCGAGCTTGCCTCGGGCTTTTGAATACCGATAGTACATTGGGCTTGAAGTGTCGAGCTGGCTTTGAGCTTTTGAGTGCCGATGGTACATCGAGCTTGAAGTACCGAGCTAACCTCGGGCTTTTTGACGCCGATGGTACATCGGGCTTGAAGTGACGAGCTGGCCTCGAGCTTTTTGGTGTCGATGGTACATCGGGCTTGAAGTGCCGAGCTAGCCTCGGGCTTTTTGATGCCGATGGTACATTGGGCTTGAAATACCAAGTTGGCCTCGAGCTTTTTGGTGCTAATGGTACATTAGGCTTGAAGTACCGAGCTGGCCTCGGGCTTTTTGGTACTGATGGTACATCGGGCTTGAAATATTGAGCTGGCCTCAGGCTTTTTGGTGTCGATGGTACATCGGGCTTAAAGTGCCGAGCTAGCCTCAGGCTTTTGAGTGCCGATGGTACATCATGCTTGAAGTACCGAGCTGGCCTCGGGCTTTTTGGTACCGATGGTACATTGAGCTTGAAGTGCCAAGCTAGCCTCAGGCTTTTGAGTGCCGATGGTACATCGGGCTTGAAGTGCCGAGCTGGCCTTGGACTTTTTGATGCCGATGGTACATCGGGCTTGAAGTATCGAGCTGGCCTCGACTTTTGAGTGCCGATGGTACATCGGGCTTGAGTGCCGAGCTGGCCTCGGGCTTTTTGGTGCCGATGGTATATCAGGCTTGAAGTGCCGAGCTGGTCTCGGACTTTTTGGTACCGATGGTACATTGGGCTTGAAATGCCAAGCTAGCCTCGGGCTTTTTGGTGCTGAGGGTACATCGGGCTTGAAGTGCCGAGCTGGCCTCGGGCTTAAAGTGCCGAGCTGGTATCGGGCTTTTGAGTATCGATGGTACATCGGGCTTAAAGTGCCGAGCTGGCCTCGAGCTTTTTAGTACTAATGGTACATCGGGCTTGAAGTGTCGAGCTGACCTCGGGCTTTTGAGTGCCGATGGTATATCGGGCTTGAAGTGCCGACTGGCCTCGGGCTTTTGCTGAAAAGATGAGTTACTCAAATACGCTTTTATTAATATGAAATATGGGACAGGTGAGTCCAAAAGAATGAGTAATTCACCCAATGTATAGAAGGGATACATTACTGGTAGTACCGACGGAGGTTGTCAGAGTTCTAAGTCCGAGGGAACGACTTCCATCTAGTCCTTCGATTCGGTATGCTCCATGATGAAGGGCTTCGGTGACTCAATAGGGTCCTTCCCAATTCGGCAACAACTTGCCTCCTTCCATCGGCTTCGAGACTTCGGCCCGTCTGAGGACTAGGTCTCATAGCAAGAATGTTCCGGGACGAGCACAAGCATTATAATACCTGGCGGTTCGATGTCGGTTGGTGGCCATCCGGAGTCGCGCTCGGTCACGTACCTCCTCCACAAGGTCGAGGTTGGCTCGCAGCTGGTTCGAGTTGTCCTCCTCGTTGTAAGACTCCGCCCGGGGGCTTGAGATGCCGATCTCCACAGGGATGACAGCCTTGGACCCGAAGACAAGGCTAAAAGGGGTCTTCCCCGTAGGAGCTCGCGGCGCTGTGTAGTAGGCCCACAGCACGTTGGGAAGTTCATCCGCCCATCTCCCCTTGAAGTCATCCAGGTGCGCCCTAAGTCCTTGGAGGATGATGTGGTTTGTTACCTCTACCGCACCATTGGCCTGAGGGTGACCGACATAGGTGAACCGCTGATGAAGGCCTAGCTCGGTGCAGAATCCTTTGAAGGATGCGTTGTTGAACTACCGACCGTTGTCGATGACGAGGGTATGCGGTTGTCCGAACTGGCAGATTATAGACTTCCAGAAAAAGGATCTCAGTTTGCCCTCGGTGATCTTAGCCAGTGCTTCGGCCTCAATCCACTTTGTAAAGTGGTCGACGGCCACCAGCAAAAACTTGCTGGTCAGAGGCCGGGAAAAATGGTCCCAGGATGTCCATCCCTCACTAAGCTAATGGTCAGAGGGCCGCCAGGGGACTCAGCTGAGAGGTCGGCTGTCGCTGAATGTTGGCATGTCACTGGCAGCTGTCACACTTTCGAACTAGCTCGGCGGCGTCCTCCTTCATCGTTAGCCAATAGTACCCTTGGGGCAGGACTTTGTATGCCAGTGCTCTGCCCCCCAAGTGACTCCCACAAATGACCTCATGGATCTTCCGCAGGATGTAATCAGCTTCCATGGGGCTGATGCACTTAAGGATCGGGTATGAGAAGGACCTTCGGTAGAGTCGTCCGTCCATCATCAAAATTTAGGAGCTCATCGGTTGAGCAGCCTGGCCTTAGTCGGATCTTCAAGGAGGGTGCCATCAGTAAGGTACCGGATGATAGCGTCCATCCAGGAGGGTTCCTGTGTGACCGGTAGGGCTTCTTCTGCAACTTCGATGCTTGGGACCTCCAGATGCTCCGCATACGTTCTCCTTAAGGTTCCGTCGGCCGAGGTGGCCAAACGGGACAGTGCATCAGTTCTGGCATTCTCTCCTTTGGGAATGTAATTGACATAGAAGTAAGCAAAATGGGAGGCCTGGGATTGGACCTTACTCAGGTAATGGGACATGGTTGGATCTCGGGCCTCGTACTCTCCAGCCACTTGTCCAGAGACAAGCTGAGAGTCAGTGAAAGCCCTGAGATGCCGTGCCTCAAGCTCCTCGGCCAACTTCATCCATGCCAGCAGGGCTTCGTACTCTGCTTGATTGTTGATAGCGGAGAAAAGGAAATGGAGAGCATACTCCACCGCCTCTCCCTCAGGGCTCGCAAGAATGAGCCCGGCTCCGCTCCCTTGTGAGTTAGATGCACCATCTACGTGAAGGATCCAATCTTCTCCTGCCTCGGCTGCCATGGGGGACTCCAAGCGGGTTTCCCTGGGTGCTCTTCGGTCCAAGTACACTCAACTAGAAAATTAGCTAACACTTGGGACTTCAATGCAAACCTCGGCCAGATGGATAAGTCGAACTCTCCAAGCTTGATGGCCCACTTCACAAGTTGGCCAGAGGTGTCAGGATGGGACAAGATCGTCTGGAGGGGCTGGTCCGTGAGCACCACAATAGGATGAGCTTGGAAGTAGGGTCTGAAGCGCTGAGTGAAGATGATTAGGGCAAAGATGATCTTCTTGATCCTGGAATATCTGATCTCCGCATCATGAAGTACCTTGCTAGTATAGTAAATCGGCCTTTATGTCCCATCAGCATCCATGCGTACAAGCACGGAGCTGACAGCTTCGGAGGAGGCTACAAGGTAGAGAAAGAGCTCCTCCCCACTCCTCGGCTTTGACAACAGTAGTGGAGTGGATAGAAATTCCTTCAACTCCTCAAAGGCTTTCTGGCACTCCTTCGTCCACTCGAAGCCGTTGACCTTGCGCAGCGCCTTGAAGAAAGGCAGACACCTCTCTGCTGACTTGGACAAGAACCGGCTCAGGGCTGCCACCCTTCCAGTCAAGCGCTGCACCTCCTTCTTGCTAGCCGGGGGCCTCATGTCAAGGATAGCTTAGATTTTATCGAGGTTCTCCTTGATCCCCCGCTGTATCGCTATGAAGCCTAAAAACTTGCCTGCTATCACTCCGAAAGCACACTTGCGAGGGTTTAGCCTCATCTAGTACCAGCGAAGATTGCTGAAGGTCTCTGCAAGGTTGGTGACATGGACAGTAGTACAGATACTCTTGATTAGCATGTCATCCACGTATACCTCCATGTTGCACCCGATCTGGTCCTCGAAAACCTTATTCATTAGCCTCTGATAGGTGGCCCCAACGTTCTTTAACCCGAATGGCATTACCTTGTAACAGTATATGCCCTTCTAGGTCACAAATAAGGTAGCCTCCTCGTTCGCCGGGTTCATCTTGATCTGGTTGTAGCCTGAGAAGGCATTCATGAAGCTGAGGGTCTCATGACCGGATGTGGCATCCACCAGCTGGTCAATCCAAGGCAGCGGGAAGCTGTCATTGGGGTACGCCTTGTTGAGATCAGTGAAGTCCACGCATATCCTCCAGCTTCCGCTAGCCTTGCAGATCATCACAACGTTGGCTAGCCAGTCGGGATAGTGGACCTCTCGAATGTGGCCAGCAGCCACCAGCTTGTGAACCTCCTCGTCAATGGCCTTTTGTCGATCAGGGGCGAAGCTCCTATTCTTCTGTCGGATGGGTCGGCATTCTGGTTTAATGTTAAGCTGATGGGTGATTACCTCATCGGGTATACTTGGCATGTCAAACACCGACCACGCAAAGACGTCGGAGTTGGCATGTAGGAAGGCCAAAAGTTGCTTGCGTGCCTCCTCCGGGAGTAGCACCCCAATCTGGATCGTCTTTGTCGGGTCCTCCCCCAGTGGGAAGGTCAGCAGGCGCTTGGCTGGCTCCCCCCTCCTCTCCAACTCTTGGGGGTCGAGTGATTCTAGTGCCGGTGCAGACACCACCCCCTGCGGGCTGAGGGCCATATAGTAGCAAAGTGGCAGCGGGTTCTGCTGCCCCCGCATCTTCCCGACTCCTTCGCTGGTGAAAAACCTCACGAGCAGTCTTTTGACAGAAGTGAGCCAAGAGATAGGTTCATCCGAACAAATGCATCGTAACTCAAAACATCCACTGAGCTCCCACTGTCAACTAAAATTCTTTTTACAAGGTGTTTTGCTATCGTCATAGACACGACGACGCAGTCATCATTCTTGTTAACTACCCTTCTAGGTCCCCTTGAGAAAAGAGAATTATAGAATCTAGTCCCTCATCCCTGCGCGGCCTCTTGGAGGCGTCGCTTGCCCCCTAGGAGATCATGGTCACCGTTTTCTCGGTTGGGAGCGTTGTCGATGCTGACCTTAGGAGGCGGAGGTGCTGACGGGCCGGGTGCATTCGAGTTACCTCTCTGAACAAACTTCTCCAGATGGCCACACTGGATAAGGTCCTCAATCACTTTCTTCAGCTGGCGGCAGTCTTCAGTATCGTGGCCGTAGTCCCGGTGGAAGCGGCAGTATAGATTTTTGTTACGGGGAATCTTGGGGTTCAATGGAGGACACTAGAGATACGGCTCGCCCTCGATCTCTATCAGGATATGAGATATCGGGGCAAGCAGGGGAGTGAACGGACCCTCCTTCGGAGCGAACGCCCATGGATGGTTGTCTGGTCGGCGGGGAGGGTCGGGCCTCCTAGGTCGAGCCTCAACAGGCTCGGGCCGGGCTTGCTTCTTGGCGGAAATCCCGTCCGCCTTGCACCGAGAAGAGTCGACCTCATCGGCGTGGATGTACTTCTATGCCTGGCTCAGCAGTTCGACGTAGGAGCCGGGCGGCTTCTTGTCAAGGGAGTAGGCAAAATGGAAGGAGCAAAGCCCCCGCTTCTATGCCAAAGTGGCCACAGAGTCCTCGAGGTTGTAGACCTCGAGGGCAGCTTCTTTGAATCGGGCAACGAAGTCCTGCAGGGACTCACCGCTCTCTGCTGGACGGAAAATAGATTGTCTGCCACTCGGGGGATCTTTCGGCAGGCATCGAAGTGAGTCAGGAAGGCCCTCTCCAACTGTCGGAATGAGTTGATACTCTGCGGCGGCAAGCAGGAGTACCAAGCTCGGGTAGCCTTCCCTAGGGTGGCGGGGAAGGTAATGCAAAGCAAGGAGTCAATCGCCCCTGGACCTGCATAAGGACCTTGTAGCTTTCTAGATGGTCCAGGGGATCGGTGGTCCCGTCGTACGGGTCCAGCTGAGGGAGGCAAAACCGGGTTGAAATCGGCTCCTTCATTATACGGTGGGACAGCGATGGACGGCTGTCGTAATCTGCCTCCGACGGGTTGGTGATCCTGCGGCTGAGCTCCTCCAGCTGTTGGTTGTATTCATCCAGCCGGCGCTCAGCCGGCGAGCTATCCGGCCATCAAAGGACCCCTCCATTGAAGACTCAGAGGCCGAAGAGGGGTGGCGGCGATGCAGATGGGTGCGCTCTGCCTCCCTTCCATGCTGTCGCTTAGGAAAAGCGCTGGCGTGGAAAGAAGAGGACCGGGACCTCCTAGAGGCCTCCCGACGATGATGTCGGGGCGAAGCACGGCGGTGTCGGACCTCCCGAGGGGAGATCTTCCCCAAAAAGAATGCTAGCTGGGTTGAACCACCCCCCAAAACTGATGAGGGTGGCTCTGGCTGCCGCTGCGTGGCGGCCGATTGTAGCTACAGAACCTGGACCGCCGCTACCAACGACTGGACTTGCATGGTGAGGGCGGCGATCCGATTATCTTGCTGCTGTGACGATGGTGGCGATGGCGGAGCGGGGCGCTGGACTGGGGAACAAGGGGGGCCTTAGGCGGGTCAACCTCCTGGCGATGCCTTCCGGCATAGCTGGTGGAAACCTCCTGCGTGCGTGTCACCATCTTCTTGAATACTCAGGGAAGGAGAATCTATAGCTGACTGGTTCGAGCTTTCTTCTCTATCTTCCCCCCTACCTGACGTGCTAATCTGTTACCACCAAGTCACGTTCCTCCAACGCCGAAAAAACGGAGATCCTTTCCCTCGAAGAGCTCCTGCAAGAAAGTCCTCGGAGACCGGTTGCTCCAGTGGGGACCCTTCGATGCTCGAGTAAGTCACTTGGGAACAGTCAAGAAAAAGAGCTAATAGGAAATAGCTAGAGAACTTGAGTTCAGATCCCTTCCTCGTTGTGAGTATGGATTTTTATACCTACTCGAAGGTCTCCTTTTTCCTTTTCAGAAGATGGCTAATCCCGATGTATCGTTATTCGATAGTGGGCAGGTGGCCAAGCTGATATGGACAGGTCGTAACCAACATTGGGCATGTCAGAGGTGTCTTGCCCTGCTGACCGCCTGCCAAGCGCGGTGCCACAAGTGGCAGGTGGACCTGGTCGTGTCAGGGGTGTGCCGTTACGGGAAGTGGCCACGTCCAGTTGCAGACGATTAGTGGGCCACGTGGCAGCTGCAGGCGATTTGGTGGGCCACATGGTTGTCAGGCGGCTTGAGGACGAAGGGACCCTAGGGCTGAAGCCGAGGGAACGTAAGGTTCAAGACCGAGGGGGCTCCAAGTCGAGGCCGAGGGGACACGAGGCTCGGGGCTGAGGGGACTCGAGTTCGAGGCCGAGGGGACCCGAAGCCGAGGGGAATCTAGGTCCAAGGCTGAGGGGACATGAGATCCCAGGCCGAGGGGACTCGAGTTCGAGGCCGAGGAGACTCCAGATCCGAGGCCGAGGGGACTCATGGTCCGAGGCCGAGGGGGACTTGAGTTCGAGGCCGAGAGGACTCCAAGTATGAGGTCAAGGGGATATGAGGTCCGAGGCGGAGGGGACTTGAGCCCGAGGGGGCCGTGGAGGCCGAGGGGGCTTGAGGTCCGAGGTTGAGGGGACTTATTAAGCCCGAGGGGGCCGCGAAGGCCGAGGGGGCTTGAGGTCTGAGGCCAAGAAGACTTGAGGCCAAAGGGGCCGCGGAGGCCGAGGGGGCCTTGGAGGCTGAAGCTGAGGGTTTCGTCAGTTGCTCTCCGTTAACCCTAACAAGGCTTGATCATCCACATCACATGGTATGCTGCATTCTTGCTTGAGAAGTGATGTTTCTGATGGGCGCTTGCTTGTTTTTCTGCGGCCCCCAGAATTTCCATCACATTACATATGTTATTAGATATGTCTATTTTTTTAATAATATTTGAACCCATGGAATGGTTTTAATCCATGCCCTCGGAAGTGGAAAATTAGACCCTTGTGGAAAGCTTTGATCAATTGCGACTTTTGTTTAAATTGTTGTGCCAACATGAGTTTTAATCATCTACATTATTATCATGTGTTGGCTTATGTATATAGCTTGTAAAAAAAATATTAAGAATTGTTTGGTTTATAATAATCTATCTTATAATATGATATTATTATGCATATATTATTATATTTGATAATTAGACATGATAATTTAAATAGTAATAATTAATTTTTGGTAAGCTAAGATTGCTATAAATTATGATGATCCGATTTTCATTTGAAAGATGAGTATTTGAGATTATTAAAATTTAATAATTTTAAATTATGCTTTTATTTTATATAAATATTTAATAATATTTAATTTGATTATATATTTAATTTACAGTAGATAATATAAATATTTAATATTTTATTATATAATATATTATAATATTTAATATTTTAAACACTATTATATATTTATAGAATAATATGTAGATATTAAATTTTAAATATTAATATTTATAACTTCTTGTATATTAAATTATATAATATATTACTAAATATTTATATGTTACATATTAATATATATTATATAATTGGATAGTTAAAATATTGTATTATATTATATTATATATATTACATATTTATAATATTTAGATATATAATATTTTTACAATTAGTTTACAAAGAATTTTGATTTTTACCGAAACATTTCATAATTTAGTAAAAAGAAGAGAGTTTCATTTAAAAGGTAAAAAGATTTATAATAAAATTCAAATAAACTTAAAAAATATAGTGAATTGTTATTATATTTATTATTATAAATAAATATGGTAATCTTTTATTTTTGAGAATTTAATTATTAAGTGTAAGATTATAAGAAATGTAAAATTTGTAGTAATCTTATTATCATAAACTAAATATTATCTTAAATTAATTTAGAAAGGAAGACAAAAATTGGATAAAAAGATCATGAAGGGTTGGGAAGATGAAGAGTTGCTCGGAAAAAGACGATGAATTACATGGGAAGGTGAAGTGATGCATGGAAAGATGAAAAAGTGAAGTAATACTTAGATCCAATCATTTCTTTTATTTTATGATTACAGCTAATTTCAAAGATTAAAAAAAGTAAAAAAAATGGAATGATTCCATGATTTATATAGATTTAAGAGTGAAAAAGATGATCAAAATATATATATATATATATATATAGTCAAAGTTATCCCTTTTTTTTTTGAATCTTTAAAATTCATGCGCGCATTCATGGAAGGTTCACTTTGAGCCAATTTCTCATTCTAAGACGTGTAGTGCATGTCTAGCTACATTTGAGAGTCGCCTTATTCTCTGTAAAACTGTGTCCACTTGAGAACTTTCGAATACATTTAAATGTATTTATGTGGTACTAAGGTTATCGCAGATGCTGGAAATCAAAGAAGAGAAGAAATCAAAGTGTGCCGATAATATATTAGAGTCAGAGCACTGGAGACTGGTTACTGTGCTTTTATATTGTGGTTTTATACTCATCATGTGCATTGCAACACGCAACTATGGGTTACATTTTGGAAGGCTAAAGTAGTGTTTGATTTATAAAAAGTTATCTTTGGATAAGTGTACAAGATAGTATTTATTCAGAGAATAGTTTAAAGGATAATTATCTTTTTAAAATAACAGCTTTACCATCAAGAGATAACTCTAGTTATTCTTAGGATCCCTAAGGAATAAGTTCAGGAAATAACCTATGATTAAACATGAGTTTTTCCCTCTAGTTAAACTTTTTCAAAAATATCCCTTCAAGTTATAGCTTTTGAAAATAAAAAAGAATATCCGAAAGATATCCCCTTATCCACCGTATCAAACACAGCCTAAAGAATATTGATGTGCAATCTGGAGGCAAAGCAACACACGTTAGAAAACTAGCATAATCAAGGTCGAAACCGGCAACAACATGATGTAATGATCTCAAGCGAGGATAAATACAAGCTGTACGAGTGAGTTCTTTTAAGATACTGCATGCATTTGACAAGCAAGTGTTGTTGGAGTGAGCATGAATCAACGCAATGGATCAATTGCTTAATGTACTTCAACATGACCCAGAAATGACCAAAATCCGATGCAATTCAAGTACAATCCAGCACCTGTTTAGTTTTCAAATGGCTAATGTGTAATATCCATCCATCTAGCTGACAATCCCTTGTTTTGCGTTCATTGCTCTAGAAAATCTCTTCATGAAAAAAAAAAAGCATTTTCAAAACTGAACCAAACCAACCGGTCCAAATGAAACCGGTCATCAGTCCGACCTAATTTTATTATTAAAATAAACTTTCATATAACCAAGTGAAAACCGAACAAACTCATTAAACCGATCGGATTTCAAACTGGTCTAACTCAGTTTTTAATTTTTTTATTTAAATTAATATTTATATTTTATTATTTTTATATTATTAAATTAAAAAAATTATAATATTATTTGGGCCAATCAAATTGATTTATTCGGTCAAACCGGTTAACCTACAGCCCAAATGTTAAGCTGGTTTGTTGTCCGATTTAATTTTTAAAATATTAAAAAAAAGGTTAGATGAGTGCGTTCAAACCCATGAATGTAGAAAATTTTAAGTCTTCTCCCTTAAACACTTTTTCTTGGGTGAAAATATTTTATTATCCTGAACTAGTAAAATAAGCGTGAATAAATTCCCATCGTCTCTCTTCTAAAACAACATGATTGCCGAATAAGGGATTAAATTTTTAAAATTAATTTTAAATTAAATTTGAAGATTTGAACCCTGCAATTTTTGCATAAGAATAGGATTTCGCATGCGACGTGGGCATCCCAAGCATTCTCATCTATAATTGGACGGGGATGCGGTCATGTAAATCAATAGGATGATAAGAGTGGTTTTTGAGAGTAGATTAACTTTTAAAATGCTCACAATCAATTGATCAATTGCGGAAATGATTAAATGTTTAAGATAGATTATTAGTAATTAATGTTGATTAATGTGTTGATTAATGTGTTTGGTATACAAAGGTAATGTAACATTAATATTGTATGACAAACGGATTATGAGTCATATAATATTAAATTTATAAAATATTTCTAAATCAAATCTATTAAAAATTTATATACTATTATATATTTAGTTTAAAAAAACTTACATTTATAAATGACAACACCTAAATTTAATAATTCTTAAATTAAAAAAAATGACACTATACATATAACAAAATGGAACATATAGAATCTCAATGTGCAGGATACATAATAAAAATTACTAATATATAATCTAATAATAAATTAAATAGTAATAAGCAATATAAATAATTCAGTAACAATCTGAATAATAATCTGAACAGTAAATTATCCCATTCCTTTTGTTTATTTATATATTGGAAGATTGTTTGCTTCCCATCTCCGATACAGAGTTCTATTTTTGTCTTGAAGAGATTTTGTGAAATGGAGAATTAATCATCCCAAGAAGACGGGACATTGAATCATAATGTTTATGTTGCAACCAAAGCATCGTTGTCCCCCCAACGCCTAGGGTCCAAATAAACCTTCCACTTCGCCATCCATGACCCAACCGTTGGTGACGTCTTCGCCCATGTCTCTACTTCGACGCCGACATCCCAGCGTTGGGCTCGAACCAGTCGATCGAGTTGGATCAGCTATATTTTGTGCTCTCGGTTGCAACGCTCAGGCAAAAGTTAACAGGTCTGGAAATTGCATCGCTTGCGGCCAAGGCTAGCATGGTGATGGCTGCAGCAAAGAAGAAGAGAGATCACGAGCGGCGAATGATTCAGGTGATGCCGATGGAGGAGGTGGATACCGATCGAGGAGGTGGATATACTACAACAAATATACTGTGCACCGACGCTAAATATATCATTTACCGATGCTTTATAGCATCGACAAATAACTTCACGATGCTTTTACAAGCGTCGGGACGGCGTTGTTCCGTGCCAATGCTTTAAAGCGTTGGTAAGATTTCCTATTAACGATGCTTTAAAGCGTCGAAAATTGATAATTGTAACTACGTCGAACGCTTCCGACGCTTTAAAGCGTCGGCAAAATGTAATATTTTTTTTAAATAAAAAAACTAAAAAAATTTTATTAAACCTGTGCAATTAATTAAGATTAAATTCTAAATTAAACCGGGCAATGCAATCATAACAACAAAATCATAAATCACGTTACACACATTCTTCACATCCAAAATAAAAGTTCAAATATAAATTTCATTACATCAAGTTCAAATATAAATTTCATTACAATTTAAAGTTTCACAAAATTTAAAAATACATGAGATGAAAGATATAAAATAAAAATAGCCGAGGTCAATGATCTGCAGGAGGAAGGTCGTCACCTTGTCCGCGAGGATCTGATGCTCCAGAAGCCTATAAGAAAAATTAAAAATATTTAATTTACAAGACTATCTATGAATATTAAACAAATACTTAATTTAATATAAAATATATATTGAATAATATATGTATTTACCTGATGAGGAACAACCGTTTGTATGAGAGATGTAAGCCGCTCAATGTGATCTCTCATGGAATCAATCAATGCTCTATCGGCTGCACTCCTCCGTTGCATCTTCTCCATCGCAACGGACTCGACCGTTGCATCTCCTCCATCGCAACGGCATTCGACCGCTGCATCTCCTCTAACGCTGCAGCACTCGACCGCTGCATCTCCTCAACCGCATGCTCAAGTCTGCGAACACGTGTATCATGAACATCATCTGCAGTATCACGCGTAAGTCTACTCACCTCAGATAACTGAGTGGGGGTAACTCCAACTCCATAACCCCTCACTCGACCATAGCGCTTTGGCCCCATCAACTCTGTAAATACCTCGGCCTCGATGCGACTACTCTGCGTAGATGCTGTAGAGTCATCGACATGCTCAGCAACAAGAGATGCAACTCTTTCCTGTATTAATTTAGAAAAATAGTTAAATCTTACTGAATAAAACAATCAAATTAAAATTATTGTACGAAATAATTTGTAATAAATAATTACATATAAATCCCTCGACTCATCCCGGACAAAAGTGCCATCATGGTGAGTATGAGTCATCCGGTAAAACTCCACCACACCGGGTTCCCTCCCATGCTCATCCATCTACAAAAAAAAAATACAATTTATAAATATTTGAACCAATTTATAAATAAATTATACAATTCATTTTGATTTGTAAAGAGAGACTATAAATTATTCAATTATATTTCAACAAGAGTTTCAACGAGAGTTTCAACATAATTTTAAATTATTCAATTATGTTTCAATAATAGTTTCAATGAGAGTTTCAAGATAATTCTAAATTATTCAATTATATTTCAATGATAGTTTCAATGAGAGTTTTAACATAATTCTAAATTTACGGTGATATTTCAATGATAGTTTCAATGAGAGTTTTAACGATAGTTTCAACATAATAAGTAATTATTCAATTGTTTCAACGAGAGTTTCAACATAATTCTAAATTATCAATTATGTTTCAATGATAGTTTCAATGAGAGTTTTAACGATAGTTTCAACATAATAAGTAATTATTCAATTGTTTCAACGAAAGTTTCAACGAGAGTTTGAACATAATTCTAAATTATCAATTATGTTTCAATGATAGTTTCAATGAGAGTTTCAACGATAGTTTCAACATAATAAGTAATTATTCAATTGTTTCCATGAGAGTTTCAACGAGAGTTTAACATAATTCTAAATTATCATTATATATGTTTCAATGATAGTTTCAATGAGAGTTTCAACGATAGTTTCAATATAATAAGTAATTATTCAATTGTTTCAATGAGAGTTTCAACATAATTCTAAATTATCAATTATGTTTCAATGATATTTTCAATGAGAGTTTCAACGATAGTTTCAACATAATAAGTAATTATTCAATTGTTTCAACGAGAGAGTTGATGAGTCCAGTAATGGAACGAAGTAGCGTTAGAAAGGAATGATTTTATTTTATGAGAGAGAAAAAATTATTTTCTTTCATGGAATGGAAGAGAGAGATAGGGGTAATTTTATTAAAAAAAATTATTAGGTTACAATATCTTCGATAATGTGGATAACCATCTTCTCCTAAGTTGGATTGTCTGATGAGAAATAATCCAGATTACAACATAGATTACATCATATGCTAAATATAGTATCTGGTTGGACCTGCCAAATATAATTATTTGGTGGGCCTAATTTAAATAACCGAATATATTACCAAATATTAAACGCAATCTTAGTGTTTAGATTCTTTCTACTTTAATGATTATTCTTTCTACTTTTAGGAGAGAGAATATCCAAGGGCGTGCAACCCATCTAGATTTCACGCTAATAAAAGTGCGGATAAATATTCTAAAACACCAAGATTTAATCTCTGCAATTACCGCGTACGGGTAAGATTCTGCATGCATGGTGAGCATATCAAGCATTCTATCTCTTCATATGCTCGCCCCTTCAATCCCCTCCTTCCATCTATAAATAGGGAGGGAATGCAACCTTGTAAATCAACGGGATGAAAGAAAACAAAGTGACAAGAGAAAACAAGGTGTGAAAGTGGTTTATGAATCTTCTGTTAGCAAAGGGTTTATTGCACTGTCTTCAACGAAGAAGATAATTAGGTAAAATTTAAATATTAAATTTATCAAAATATTAGATATAAAATCATGCATTTAATAAAAAAATGAATTTTAAATAAGATTTAAAATTGATTTGCTTATTTTTAAAATTTTAAATTACATTCATTTCTCACTGTATATATCTGATCGTGTTGATACAGTTCGGTCGGTTTTTAAAATAATATTGAAGGTTCGTAAATAGATAAAACTCATAATTTAAATAAGATATTGAATGTATAACGGTAGTGTGCGAGATGGAAGCAATGCTCTGAATTTGAAACCTTGAACCAACTTGTTTCATCTCTAAACTAATTCGAGCGATTACGATTATATGCATACAATAGATAAAGATTCATTCTCTTGCAATTTTGCAAGGAAACAATGATTCTGAAGATTCATTTGAAGTCTTTGAGGATCACAAATAAAATTTAGATTCTTTCGGCTTTTTCTTTTGAAAAACCTTTTTTGCAATTTTCTTATCTCAAACAAAAAAAAAAAAGGAACACATTCGCAGCTTCTTCTCCCGTTATATTATTTTCTTGGAAAAACTCTTTGTATACTGCCTTCGATGTAGGATAGCCTATATTAAGCGTGGTGATTCACCATCCATGCATGGGTGAATCGCTGCCTGATGTAGACCATCTTACATAGAAGGCGATGTATAAAGACATTTCCTATTTCCTTGTTTCGTGGTTATCATAGATGAGACCAGGCTCGGCCCATCCTTGTTAAGAGTCAATGACATCCCTAAACCGTGTTCCGACTGCTGAGGGCTTAGATTTGAATTACTCAAATGAGGCAGGATCGATCTGGTGGGCTGAACCGGGGCTCGGAGAATACCCCATATCAACAACATTAGCACTCATAAACTCAACACCAGCGTTACCAACTCGAGCCAGAGAGAGAGAGAGAGAAAGAGAGAGAGACCCCATATGGCTGCTAGAGTCCGGCCGGAGCTTGTGGTCATGGCGGTAGCTCTCCTTCTGTCCATGGTGATGATGGCTACGAGTAAGCAATCCGATATATATAGAATGGCTACAGGTACGTGTTTGATTCTTTTTTTTCTTTTTAACTGGTGCTAATTAATTTCCATTCCATTGTGCTTAAATTTTCAAGGGTCGGAGTGGCTGCGGGACTACGCGTCGAACATGCGGTGCTGCACCGATGTCCCCGAGGTTCTGTGCGACCCGGCGGACTCGTTCGCCAGCAACGCCTGCAGGGACTTATGCCACTACGGCAGCTGCTCCAAAGGTGGCCAGTGCGAGCTCAGGGGCGCCGTCCGGTTCTGTCACTGCAACTGCTAAGAAAAAAAAATATTATTAGTAATCGCTCTCATGTATATATGGTGTTATTAGCTAGTTATATATATATATATATAATGAGATATGTACTCATGTACATGCTTAACTCGGTTACTTATCTATTCGGATTTATACTTTAACAACCACCCATCCATTTTTGCCTGAATTGCTTGAGTTAATTTTCGAAGGAGAGATTTGCGCTAGTATTTGAAAAACAGTAGACAGACAGCGGGTGGTGGGCAATAAACGTGTGACGACGAGTGCTATCCTCGTCGCGCGCGGGACACAATTTATTATGGTCAGAAGCGCTCTTATTCCGGCCGGCTTGTGATGTGTCTTGTCACAATCAGATTAGATAACGACAAGTAAAGTGAAAGCAAAGGATCAAAATATATTTTGATTTTTAAATTTTTAATTGTTATAACTTAATCCTATTGTTACGCCCTAACTTTATGATTAATTAAATTAATGAAATAATTTTCATATGTCAATTGTTAACAAACCACATGCACGAGAAATATAACATGTTTAAAATATGAATATTTAATTTGTCATAATTTGAGGACCAAAAGTATATTCGAGCCAAAATAAAATATTTTATTCATCTGCTATTAATTAACTTTCATTTGAATTTTTAGAAATTGATAGGTTAATTAGATCAATAAGTATAATTGAGAAGCATTACAAATATCAAAATCGATCCGAATATGTAAAAATTGATGGTTGAAAGAAAGGATTATTTATAAAATAATAGTAAAGTTTTGCTATGGCGTAAAATCATTCTTACAACATTAATAATTCTATTTGAGATAGATTCTAATAGTAAAGTTTCGTAAAATTATTCTTACATCATTAATGATTGAAGCGAGATAGGTTTTGATAGATTCTAACTTAGTTACTATGTGTAGCGAGAATATTATTTGATAATTATAAAATTATAGTATTTTAAAATTATTTTTTATTAAAATATTTGTAATTAAATTTATCTGTTATAAATTTATGTATACTTAAAATTTTAAAACTATATGAATTAGATATTATAGTGAATTAATTAAGTCAATATATAAGTAAATTTAAAGTATCGCAGGCCTCATCCTCTTTCCGCTCCCTTCTTGTTTATATTATTCCTGCCCATGGGAGAGCGGTGGGAATTGAAGGAGGAATTAGTGGGTACTAAATTGTTTATATTATCCCTTTCCGGGGAGTAGATTCGATGGTCGCCAATTTTGGATGCCAGCTAGCATGCGAAGTAGGTGAAACGTCGTTGTGCGACTTTTCTGCGGGACTTTTGTCGTGACTAGTGTTACCCTAGCTTTATTGTTTTTTTTTTTTCTCTTTTCTTTTTAATGGAAATGACGAAGGAATAGAACCGCCTGTCGAAACTTCCATTAGGCACCGTTTGAAAAGGAGGATAAGAGAGAATATTCGTCAGATATTTTTTTTATATTTTCAAAAATTATAGTTGTTGGTGTTATCTTTAAAAAAATTAATCAAAAAGGATAATCCATATTTAACTATGGTTATCTTCTGAAGTTATTATATTTGATAACAAGATAGACTATCAAATAAATTATCAATGATATTGATATTATATTTGATATACATAAATAATATTATAATAATATTAATTATTATATTTGATATAACAAATATATTATCATTCACATAACATCAAATTTTAAAAATATTTCTAAATCAAATCCAATAAAAATTTATATACTATTATATATTTATTTAAAAAAACTTGTATTTATAAATGATAACACCTAAATTTGTTATGAAAAAGGCGACGATGAAACGAAGGTGGGGGCAAGGAGGAGCTAGCAGGATGATGGCAGAGGAGAGGAAGGAGGTTTTATATGAAAAAAAAATCCTATCGATCACTAGCCATGACTAAAACGACAACAATCTTTCCGAAAGTAATGTAATGACAGCTCACCGACAAGGATAGGGCACCATAAGAGGATAAGTGAAGCGAAAGAGAAAGGGATGTTTTTATTTTCAAAGAAAATGAGGCAGAAGCAATTTTATCAAAAAAAAAAAATCAAATTACTCCTACAAGATAAATTACCATTAAAAATATATATCAAACATATTTATCTAGTCGGCCCAATTTAAATTATCGATAATCTGAATAGATTATCAGCTATGCATGCCTGCATCCAAGCCGCCCAACCTTAAACCCTAGCTGCCTTTTTGCCATCCACCAGTGGACGCCCCAAACCCTAGCCGTCCCTTGCACCCCTCCAAGCAGCCGCCCAAGAGCCCTAGCCACCGCCTTGCCCTATCCAGGAGATGTCCAAGGATCCTTGGCCACCTCCACCTCCTTCTCTATGAGTCATCCTATCCTTAAGCTCTAGAAAGACCTTATTAGCTGACTTAGTCCACTCGAAATTACCCTTCCTAATACAATCGGTGATGGATGCAACGATGGTGTTAAATCCCCTAATGAATCTCCAGGTAAAAAAAATTATGAAAATTTTAACACTCATGTAAAAGTAGTTGGCACTCGGCTATTTCGTGTACAACATTACAATTGATATCGAATTATGTATGATATTAAGTTTCATATTGGATAAAATATATATATTATGTTCTTATAACTTAAGTTCACTTATTATTTATTAACTTTCACTTAAAATTTTAGATCACATTCTTATTCATTAATTTTTATTTATTTTTTTTTTATATTGAATGAAAAAGAAATATGTTAAGTTGGCTATCCAACTTGGGTTTTTGGAGCATTTTAATCAATTCTATTGTAGATTTAATTGTCAATTTGATAATTGGATAATGGACACTTTAAAAAAAAAGTGGCTATCCTCCATCAAGGGAGCTGCCACGACGACTATAGGCATGTGCTTGCTCCTAAGCAATGTTTAAAAATTGGATCGGATAACAAATTAGTTTGATATTTAGATCATGGGTCAATTGGTTCGACCTAATAAATCAATTTGATTGAATCGAATGATATCATAAATAATTTTTAATTTAATAATATAAAAATAATAAAATATAAATATCAATCCAAGTAAAAAATTAAAAATTTAAAAATTTCAATCCTAATTTGATTTATTAAAACTAAAATCTAAAAATCATGATTGGATCGATTTTTAGAATCTGATCGGTTTAATGAATTTTTTTGATTTTTATCAGATCATATAAAAATTAACTTTAATAATAAAATTGAATCGGACTGATGATCGATTTTCAGTTAGATCACTTGGATTTGATTTTTAAAATGACGCTCGTGAGACACCCAAATCCGAGTTAATGGACACGTTGGTGTTGTAATTGAATTTGGTCTGAAAGAAACAGAGTTGCCCATTAAATAGTTTGATTGGTCTCGAAAGGAATGGAATAAGATAAAGCTATTCCTGACCTTATCCCAAAGTTTTGTACATTCATTGTGCTGGCTTATTTTCACATGCCTTGGTGGGGTATCACTCGGCAAGAGTCCATGGGATAGCTTAATTAATGTCTCAAACTAAGCAGCCAAGTCAACCGGTTGCTCTTCTCATCTCCTGGCTCCGATTTTTTTTTAAAAAAAAAAATTCTAGAAACATCCTCCATGGAGATGCCACCAACTTTTTCCTAGTGGATAGGAATATATTAACTAAGCTAAACTAAACTTTGCTAGTTAAATTTATCAACCATACCAGTGACTTGTAGGTTTCTATAAAGTGCTCGTCTTTGATACATGTGAATTAAATTTTATTTTGTTATTTAGATTACTTGATAAGCATATTTTTCTTTGCTAGTTTTAAGTTAGCACCATGGCCAGACAAATAAGTTGTTCATGAACGGTTCATTCAACAGATAAATTGGTTTAATCAAGGTTCTCCTGCAAGCAAGCCGACAATGATGTAATTTAGAAGTTCGATGCTTGGACAAGTCTGATCTCAGGAGCAAGGAAGCTGCCTGTTCCTGTTGCGTCTGCTTTAAGATTCAGGATTGTCTTCGTCTTCCTTGATTTTGGCTGCCTGTTCCTGTTGCTTCCCATCGGCCTTGTCCTGGAGATGGCCTCTTCATCTGCTCATCCTCCGGTGGACCATGATGTTTCGATGAACACCGGGAGGCCGTCTATCAATGGCCGTGCGGATTGCTTTGAGTGGGTTTCCCTATCTCCATCTCCGGTGGTGGTGGCTGAACTGGAGCGGCTCTTCCCCAACATTATCCAAGTGCCGGTGCAGTCGCTGGAGGAGGAGATTGAGAAGTGGAAGAGCCATGCTATCCTTGCTCGAAGCCTCACTCGTTGGATTCCATCAGAGGTGATGGTGCGGAAATTCCGTCGAGCTGGTGTGAAAGGCGACATTGAAGCAGTGGCAATAGCACATAAGCACTACATGTTCCGTTTTGGTGATCCTCTTACCTCTGACCTGATCCTTGGCAGATCCTGGGTGGTTAATGACCAACCCATCATTGTGTCACCTTGGCAGGCGGAGTTCATCCCGTCAGAAGGTTCTCTTCACCACGCTATGCTCTGTGTCAGATTGCCATGCTTCCCATTGAATTTTGGACAGAGGATATCCTTGCTTCTATTCTCTCTGTGGCCGGGGATCTTCAGTTCTTGGATGAAGCTACCATGAACCGTAGTTGGGGTGGATTCGCTAGGGTTTGTCTTCGAATTGATCTTAGTAAGCCACTCCGACCTGGTGCTCGAATTAGAGGGGCGGGATCTCCGTTCTGGCAGCCTTTTGTGTATAAGAATCTTGATGGAATTTGCAGTGGCTGTGGATCTCTGCATCTTTCTGGGAGCTGTGGGTTGGAGCTGAACTCACCTTCTCCTTCGTCGAGTCTTCGTTTTGGGCCATGGATGGCGGCGCTGAGGAGAAGGAAGCTTTCCCATGTGCAACAGTCTGACTCTTCCTGAGCCTCTGCTTCAGGTCAGGCTTCCCCTCCTTCCCCTGTCATGAAAGATGATTGGCAAGTCCTGAAGAAGGTGGCTTGGAGGCAAGGTATTCGGGGGTCATCCTCTGCTGTCGTTCCCCTGAGCTCATCTCCTTCTTCTCGGAAGACTGATCCTGTGGTTAAAGAGATTGCGTGCCGGTATGATTCTAAGGTGATGGATGCGGGTGCTGACTTGCCTATGTCAGATGTGGCGGATCCCCTGAAGTCCATGGTTCATGTGCCAGTGCAGCTTGACTCTGCTAGCCCCTTAAGCTCATTTATGATGCCTAAGGTTGCAGCATGCCGGAATGGGGATGGCGTGCCGGATGGAATGGTAGGGTGCTCAGGCTTCAGAGTTAGACTTAGTCATTGTTCTTGTGTCCTCTGTGATCATAGGGACTAATGTCTCTAATCCTTTTGGGTTTGGGGGTCCGAGCTTGGGGACCTCTCACTCTCTGGCCCATGGTGATGGTTCATCTGGCCCAGGGAAGCGGGTTCGGCCTGTTGAGCCTCTGTCGCAGTGGATTTCCTCCAAAGCTTCCAAAGGGAAAGGCCTAGCCAGGGGGAATGATAAAGAGAATGGATCTTTTACCTTCTCCGCATCGCCTGACTCTCCTAGGAATTTGGAGGCCTGAGCGGACGAAGATTGCAGAAGGCCCGCCGCAGAGACAGCCTGGTATCAAGTCTGCTTGTGTGTTACCCTTGTCGGTTCCGCTGGGTGGTCAGAACCACGAGGAGGCGGTTGCCCTTCTCAAGGAAGTCATACAGAAAGATGATGTAGCAGAGCCTATGGATTCAGTCCAAGTGGATGAGTGTGGTGGTCAGGGTCCTGTGGGTCCCCTGTTGCTTCAGGATCACCTTGCTGAGCAGGTGATGGGGGGACTGCTGACCTCCCTCCCTCTTTCAATTCTAAATGAAGATTCTAGCTTGGAATGTACGAGGGGCCTTGAAACCCTCGTTCCGATCCTCCTTTGGGAGGTTCAGCAATTACATGCCTTTGACATCTGTATCCTGATGGAAACTCGTCTTTCTGGGGATAGTCTGGATCGGCTTCAGAGATAATCTCTAGGCTGTGGGACTCTTATGCCGTGGAGTCAGTTGGTCTCTCAGGAGGTATTTTGTGTTATGGAGACCGGATAAATTAGAGTGGATGCCTTCCACGGTTGTGGCCAGCAGGTGGTTCTGGTTGTTTCGGAAGGGACCTCTGCTACTTGGCTTCTCTCAGGAGTTTACGCCAGCACCGATTTCAGAGCTCGCCATGTGCTTTGGGATGAGATCTTTCCCTTCTTCGCTGGGGTTTCCTTCCCTCCTCATTGGTGATTTCAATTGTATTTTGGGGGCCTCGGAGAAGAGAGGGGCAGACAGGTTGTTAGTTCTCTGGATATCGTTGAGTTCAGGGACTTTATCTCCTCGCGGGTCTTTTGGATTTGGGGTTTGCTGGATCCCAGTTTACCTGGTGCAATAACCGTCAGGGTTCTGCTAGAGTTTGGGAAAGGCTGGATAGGGCTTTGGCGTCTGCCAACTGGTTGCAGCTCTTTCCTTCTACTACTGTCACTCATTTGTTCAGGATTGGTTCGGATCATTGTCACATCCTTATTTCTACTGATGTGACCCTGCAGCGGTCTAGACAGTTTAAATTTGAGAAATTTTGACTTTTTATTCCTCTGCTAGGCATATCATTTCTCAGGTTTGGTGGTTGCCGGGTTAGGGGGAGTGCCACTTACAGACTTTCCAGGCGGCTGCTTCTGGCAAGGGTAGGCTCTATAGCTGGTACAGGAGGGAGGTTGGGGACATTATGAGGCAAGTGGAAGGGACGAGTCTATTATTTCTTCTCTGCAAACCAAGAGGATCAGGAGGGGTTTCTTCTCGACTCGGAGTGTCCACCCTCAGATCTACTTTGGCCATTCACCATTCTCTTATGTTGCAGCAGGAGACCTATTGGCAGCAAAGGTCTCGCATTTAGTGGATTAAAGAGGGGGATCGCAATACGAGGTTCTTTTATCAGGCTACTTTATGCCGGCGATCGGCTAATCATATTAGGCATTTAGTTGATGATGAGGGTCACTTGGAGGTAGACCCTCAGGGGATTAGGGATATGCTTTTTAGCTTCTTCCAGTCCAGATGGACCGATTTGTCGGGCGATGGGATCCCTGTTCCTCCTGTTCTATCTTCCTGCAAGGTCTCTGATGTGGAGAATGATACTTTAATCGGGCCTTTCTCTACGGAAGATATCCGCCTTGCTTTATGGGACCTTGGACCTGATAAGGCCCCTGGCCCTGATGGGTTTCCTCCTCTATTTTTTCATCATTATTGGGATATAGTTGGTCCGAAGTCGTCCTGGCTATTCAGATTGTATTTCAGTCTAATCATATGCCTTCTGATTGGAAGCAGACTCTTGTTACCTTGGTGCCCAAACGTCCTGACGCTCCTCTCCCCAGCATTTCAGGCCAATCAGTTGTGCTCTACATTATATAAGATTTGTGCTCGGCTTTTGGTTGATCGGATGGCTTCGGTGATCCCTCGTCTCATCTCTCAGGAGCAGGGTGCTTTTCTTAGGGGCGTAGTATCACTGATAATTCCTTGTTGGCTCAGGAGTTTATGCATGACCTCTAGAGAGCTCCTAAAAGTCAGTGCCTCATGGCTATTAAGCTCGATATGGAGAGAGCCTATGACAGACTGAGATGGGATTTTCTGCATCGTACGCTTCAGGAGTTTGGTTTCCATGAGGTGTTTGCTGATTGGGTGATGGAGTGTATTCAGAGGCCATCCTTCTCTCTCCTTATAAATGGGGGTCGGACGGAGTTCTTTCACTATGAGGGTAGGGCTAAGACAGGGATGTCCTCTTTCACCATTTTTGTTCATTCTATCTGCTGACGCCTTATCCCGGGATCTTTCTATGGCTACGCGGTTTTCGGCGATTATTCCTTATTCTGCTAGCCCCCTTGGCCCCTCGTTGTCCCATTTACTGTTCGCTGATGACTGTCTTCTGCTGGGNGGCCCCTCGTTGTCCTATTTACTATTCGCTGATGACTGTCTTCTACCGGGGAAGGCTTCTATTGGTAATGCCACTACTTTGCAACCATTCTTCATTCCTATTACCGTGCTTCAGGTCAGAGAGTTAATCTTAGTAAATCTTCGATATGCTTTAGCCCGAGAATGTCCCCTACTCTGAAGAGGTCTATCTCTCGTTTGATGGGTATTCCTGCTCAGTCTGATCGGTTGTCCTATTTGGGGATTCGATTACCGGAGATGGCCACGGTGTTCGGATTTCAGCTTTATTGTTAGGCGAATTCGTGATCGGTTGGATGGCTAGCAGACTTCTGGGCTTTCTATGATGGCGATAATTACACTTATTTGATCAGTGTTATCTTCGATGCCTAGCTATCTTTTGGCTAATACTGCTATTCCCCAGGCCTGTCTGCAGCAAATTGAAAGATATTTTTGTGATTTTCTTTGGGCTTCGATGCAGGAGGGCCGTGGTGTTCATCTTGTTGACTGGGATACTGTTTGTCTGCCGATGGCCGAGGGTGGTCTTGGGATCCAATCGCTGTCTGTTAGAAGACATGCATTGACTGCCATGCATGCCTCTCGGTTCTTACTGGATCCTCAGTATTTATGGAGTTCTTTCATGCGGGCCAAGTATGGCAGCTGGATCTCGTCCATCCCTATTCAGTCTAATCGGGGGCATTTCTTTTTCTAGAAAGAGGGCTGTCGTTATGCTCCAACTATATTGCACAATACCTCATGGATGATTGGTGATGAAACTTCGGTGGACGTCACCCAGGACACATGGATTGCTGACCTTCCCTTGTCTCGATGGCCGACTTTTGTATCTTCTGATATACCTGAGGGTATGCAGGTCAGTGGTTTTATGTCCCCGGATCACTCTGGATGGTCGTCCTCTCGGTTGTCCAGTTCTTTTGGGAATGAGCTCTGTCGGTGTATCCTCTCTATCCCTCTCCCATCCGGTGCTAGTACTAATTCCATGGTTTGGGGTAGATCTTGCTTGTCCCATGCTCCTATGGGGGACCTCCTATCTATTTTCAGACCGCACCCCCAAGAATCGATGGAGTTGGATTGGGTTTGGCATCTCATTGTTCACCCTAGAGTTAGACTTTTCATCTGGAAAGTGGCTCGGGATATTCTTCCTACCTGCTCTCTTTTATTTGTAAGAGTGATGAGGATTATGCCTACGTGCCCAGTATGTGGTATTAAGGAGGAGACGACAAATCATGTTTTATTCTACTGTCCTAGGGCTAGCCAGATTTGGCAGATGTCTGGTACATGTCCTTGATTGTCGGATTCTTGCTCTTACCGCAACTCCTTTTTGAGGCTTTTGAAGCAAGGTAGAGGAAGGGGCACCAATCAGCGAGGTCCTTTATGGGCTTATACTGCTTATCAGATCTGGTTATCTCGGAATCGGATCCTATTTTCGAATATGAGACTTTCCCCTGGTAGGGTGTTCAGGGCAGCTGTTTCCCTTTATTCTGAGTATATCTCCCATCATGGGATTCTTGATTCTGCAAATCCTGGCCACTGGGTCTCCCCTGCTGCTACGGCAACGAACCGACGTATGGTTTACATTTTCTGGGAGCCCCCATGATGGGGAATCAGCAAGAAGAAAAGGTTACAGACTGATACTCTTTGGTTTTGTAGTTAATCCACTTTCCGCAGGTTCCACTTACTCGAGCCAAGAGTTTCAATTTCTCACGTGGCAACTCATGCTGCAAAATTTCAACTTCTGCCAAGTCTCAAAGTATCGACACTTCCTGCCTTGAGTCAACACTGCTATCAAGACATCAAGTCTTCTCTTTGGAAGTCAAATCTTGGAGGACACATGGAGGTATCTAATGATGACACATGGCAACTTAGAAGTCAAATCTTGGAGGACACATGGAGGTATCTGATGATGACATATGACAACTTAGAAGTCAAATCTTGGAGGATACATGGAGGTATCTGATGATGACACATGGCAAACTAAGGAGGTGCCACATGGAAGCTTGTGCAACCAAATTTGTTAGGGATTGGTTGTAATTAGTTAGCTATATCATAACTAATCCTTAGATTGTTATGATCTTTTAGTTTTTGGGCTGAAATTTCTGGAAGTCCTTTGGCCTATAAATAGGCCAAGCTTTCCCTCTTGTAGATATGAAGTTTGAGAAATAAAATCAAGTTTATTTGATTCCTTTTGCCAAGTGCCTTGTTCATCTTTGAGTATGAAGAGGGTGAGATGCTCTTAGTTTGAGTTGAGGCTCGTGTTTCCTAGTCTTAGATCTAGGTCACTCCTTGAGGGAGAGGGTGAGAGGCCCAATTTGCTACTCTAAACCATTCTACCAAGGTTCCATAATAGTTTCAGGAAGAAGGACAAGTGCTACCCAAGTCTCAGCAAAATTTTTCAAATCCTTCCTTTCCTTGTTCGATTTTTTTTTATTTCCTTCAATTCCTTTGCCTCCACGGTCTTACTTCTGATCACTTGCAGGTTCTCTTGAGGATGTTAGAGTTGAGGATGATGGCTCCACGTCAAGGATCAAGTGCCAAGGTGAGTTCTTAAGTAAGGAGTGTAGATCTTGTCAACCAACCCTCAATTCTTTGAGTGTTGAGTGCATCCCTTCCACTTTAAGATCTTACTTCATTGTTGAAAAAAAAAAAAAAAAAACCTCTTGGTCCTTTAGATCTGAAGTTTTAAAGGTGGCTTAACTTAGTTTGAAGGTTTCCATACCTTTAGATCCTAATCTTTTTATTTCTTTGAAAGAAGCTTGCACAAGGGTGTTTAGATTTCTGCTTCCGGTTTGATGTTCTTCATTTCTCCCATGCATGAATTCAGCCATAGCTTGGGCTCAAATGTTCATTAAGGGTGGTAATCACTTAGAACACATCACCATCCCCTCATTCCACAATTTTTTTTCGTGCCCCATCAGCTTTGGTATCAGAGCTTTGGTCTCTAAGTTAAGCTTGTAAGTTGCTGGAATTTCTGTTCTAGTTTTAGTCCGAGATTTCCATGAATTTTTTTGTAATTTTTTAAGGGTTAAAAAATAAATAAAAATTTATTTCTGCACTTTAGGACTTTAGGTTCCGAAATCTAAAATTAAAAAAAATATATTTTAGAGTTTTGGAATAAAAAAATCGAGTTCTTAGGTTGTTTTCTGGAAGACTGTTTTGGTTCCCTCCATTAAATTTGATTTTAAAAAAATAAAAAAAAATAATAATTTTAATTTGAGATCTGAGATTTAGACTTCAAATTCTGTTATTTCCACTTAAAGTTTGAATTTAGAGGGGTTTTTAAAATTTAAATTTTGAAATAGGTAGTAGAGAGTTTGTTAAGCTGCTAGAATCTTCTAGCAACTACTATCATAACAACTTCCTCAACCAAATTTTTTTAAAAAAAATTGAATTCAAATTTCAAAATCTAGGATTTTCACTCTGAGATCTAACTAATTCAATTTTCATTTTGAATTTTTAAAAATTTAAAACTTTAAATTTCAAATTTTCAAAACCGGGTTAGTTGAAGGTTAGTTAGAAGCTGCAAATTTTATTTAACCACTTTTACCTCCAAGAATGAAATTTTAATCTAAATTTTAAAATTTTAAAAAAAATTAGCTTCTGAAATCTAGACTTCAAGATTTGAATTTCTCAATTTAAGTTTGCATTTGCTGAATTTTAAAATTAGATTAAATTTCACTTAATTGTACTAAGTCTAGTCGATTGTGCTAGTTAATTGCTGAAATTGTGTGCATCCATATATACATAAACCATCTTAAGGGCATTCAATATAACATAAGGGGAGGAGTTAATAACCTTTCCTTAGCCCACAACAACCATCCTCATTATGCATTGACCTAAGCCTTAATTAAAATCAAGTATGCACCTAAATTAAGGACACCAACAAGTCGGGTTCAAGTGCAAGAGGAGACAAAGCACTATTTGAGTTTGTAATTATTCTTAGAAACTGGTGTCTAAGACTAGAGGTCTAATGGCAAATGCCTTAAGCGGACTTGCGGTTCTTTAATTGGGTCCTTGCGAAAGCAAGGGGGGCCTCCCGCATTCCCACCTCTTACCTGGCCAGTGACAAAGGTAATTGCATCCTTAACTAGTACCTAGTCAAGTCTGTATTTTGAACTTCTAGGTTTAGGAGCCCTAGAAGCTAGGTTTGTACTTCTTTTTTATAGGTCAAAAGTTCTATCTTTCTTGGTTTGTACCTATGGATCCTAATCTTGAACTCTTTATGAGGACCCTGACTGAAAAGTTAGACACTGTAACTGAGCAATTAGGGCAAATCAACAAAGAATTAGGTCAAGTAAAAGATAGAGTTGAGACCCTTGAAGAGCCTCAAAGGATCCCCATCGAACCTGAATCATCTAGGTCAATTCCTCGAGGTCCAAGAGCCCAATATCATGTGCACATCCCTGAATACAATCCAAGGAGACTTGATCCTGATTTCATGGAAGAAGCCCGTCGAGTCCATCGGCCTGACTTTACTCCTGATCGTATCCCTAGGCGACCTCACCAGGATTACTTAGATCAAGATGAAAGAGCCATGAGGAACATTCGATTAGAGGCTCCTATCTTTGATGGAAGCCTAGACCCTAAAGCTTATGTTGATTGGGAGGGAGAAATGGATCAATATTTTGAATGGTATGAGATGACCGAGGAGAGAAAGTATAAGTTTGCCAAACTGAGGTTAGTCCGCCAGGCTAGGTTATACTGGAGAATATCGGGCGAATGCTTAGGCAAAGAGGAGACATGCCCATAACCACTTGGAGAGCTATGAAAATCAAGCTTAGGGAAAAGTATGTCCCTATGTCCTATCACCAAAGACTATTAGATCAGTGGCAAAGATTATACCAGGGCAATAAGACTGTGTCTGAATATATTACCAAGTTTGATGAGTTTGCGATGAGGTGTAACATTGATGAATCAGAAGCTGTAACATTGTCTAGGTTTAGAGCCGGTTTGCGTGAAGAAATTCAAAAGGAATTATTTCTAAGAGAAATCACTGACCTAGACCAAGCCTATCAAATAGCCAGAGATTGTGAAAGGTTTCAAAGGGGACCGATAGTCAGAAGACCCGAACTAAGTAAGATTAGCACCCCTACTCAGAAACCAGGGTTCAACCAAATGCGACCAAATCACCCCACTCCTACTATCCCATCCGGTCAAACGAGTGACAAGGGTAAGGCCCCTGTAGTTCAAAAGAGTAACAACCCGAATGTCCATTGTTTTAAATGTAACAGGAAGGGACACTATGCCAACCAATGCCCTGCCCGTTCTCTACACATAGGAGAACTAGCTGAAGAGGACCCTGAAGATACTAAAGAGTTTGAAAAAGAGGTATATGAGGCTGAATCCAATCTGATCAATGAATATGATGAAGAGGAAGAAGAGATTGATTATGATGAGACTTTGGGTGTTGTTAGAATTTTGACCCAAACAAAGGAAAAGGAGGATTGGAGAAGAACTAATATACTCCAAACATTTGTTAAGATAGGGGAGAAGGTTTATAAAATCATTATAGACAATGGGAGTTGTGTGAATGCTATTTCCACTAAAGCCATTAAGAATTTAAGCTTGACCCCTGTTCCCCATCCCAATCCATACAAAGTTTCTTGGATAGATTCAACATCCATTCCCATTAAATCCAGATGTCAAGTTCCCATTCAAATCCAATCCTATCATGAACAAGTCTGGTGCGATGTACTACCCATGGGCGTAAGTAGCATCATTTTGGGTAGACCTTGGTTGTATGATCATGATGCAACTTTATATGGTCAATCCAATTCTTGTGCTTTCAACCATCTAGGGAAAAAGCTTATCATTAACTCGACCCCACCTAAGGACAATATCAAGAAAGGGTCTAGTGATTTGAAAGAGAAGAAACAAGATCTGAATTTGATCAGTGTCAAGGAAATAGAGAAAGAAATCAATGAAGGATCACCTATGTGGATTTTGGCACTTAAAGAAAGTCGGAATGAAGATCCTAAGGAACCACCTCAAGAAGTCACAAAGATCTTAGAAGACTTTAAGGATGTATTCCCAGAAGATTTACCCAATCACCTGCCCCCACTTAGGGATATTCAACATACAATTGATCTAGTCCCAGGAGCCACCTTGCCTAACCTACCTCACTATAGAATGAATCCTACTGAGCACGCTGAGCTACAAAGACAAGTTGGAGATCTCCTCCAGAAAAAGTTTATTAGGGAGAGTCCTTGTGCAGTACCTGCCCTACTGACCCCGAAGAAGGATGGCACTTGGAGAATGTGCATCGATAGTCATGCCATCAACAAAATTACGGTCAAGTATCGATTTCCTATCCCTCGCCTTGATGATATGCTTGACATGATGACCGGAGCCACTATATTTTCCAAGATTGATCTTAAGAGTGGTTATCACCAGGTTAGGATCAAACCTGGAGATGAGTGGAAAACTGCATTCAAAACTAAGGATGGTCTTTATGAGTGGTTGGTTATGCCCTTTGGTCTATCAAATGCCCCTAGTACATTTATGAGGATCATGACTCAAGTTTTAAGACCTTTCATGGGAAAATTTGTTGTAGTATATTTTGATGACATCCTCATCTATAGTAAGACTAGGGAAGACCATTTAGATCATCTTAGACAAGTCTGTTACACCCTTAGAAAGGAAAATCTATATGCCAATCTGAAGAAGTGCGAATTCATGACTAACAGAGTAACCTTTCTAGGGTTCATTGTTACTACTAATGGTGTTTCTGCTGATCCCGAGAAAATTAAGTCCATAGTCGAGTGGCCCGAACCCAAGAACATACATGACGTCCGTAGCTTCCACGGTCTTGCCACCTTCTATAGGAGATTCATCCAAGGGTTTAGCACCATTGTTGCTCCAATCACGGATTGTCTTAAGAAAGGAAATTTTGAATGGACCAAACAAGCCAATAAAGCCTTCCTTGAGATTAAAGGAAGAATG
>UESW01005007.1:192440-245042 GCA_900491605.1 Calamus simplicifolius | reverse complement strand
GTCCGTAGCTTCCACGGTCTTGCCACCTTCTATAGGAGATTCATCCAAGGGTTTAGCACCATTGTTGCTCCAATCACGGATTGTCTTAAGAAAGAAAATTTTGAATGGACCAAACAAGCCAATAAAGCCTTCCTTGAGATTAAAGGAAGAATGACACAAGCACCAATTAAGGTTGCATGACTTCTCTAAAGTTTTTGAGGTTGCTTGTGATGCCTATGGGATTAGAATTGGTGGAGTTTTAAGTCAAGAGAACCATCCGATAGCTTTTTTTAGCGAGAAACTAAATGGCGCAAAGTTGAGATATTCCACCTATGACAAGGAGTTATATGCAGTAGTTCAGGCTTTGAAATATTGGAGACATTACTTGTTACCGCTGGAGTTTGTTCTATTTTTCAATCATGAAGCCCTTCGATTCCTTAGCTCCCAAAAGAAGTTAAACCCTAGGCATAAAAATGGGTAGAGTACATCCAAGCTTACACCTTTGTTCTAAAACACCGTGCTGGTTCTAACAATAAGGTTGTCGATGCTTTAAGCCGATGTTCTATGCTCTTGACGTTCGTAAGTACTGAAGTCACAGGATTTGATAAATTGAAGAAGAGTATAAAAGTTGCCCTGACTTAGTGAGATTTTTGAATCTGTCAGTTTAAGGCCTTCTAGAGAATACAAAAACTTTACTCTTCATGATGGGTTCCTTTTTAAAGGAGATAAGTTGTGTATTCCCCAAACCTCAATTAGGAAATTCTTGATTTAGAAATCCATGCCGGAGGTTTAGCAGGCCATTTCGGAAGGAATAAAACTATTCTAGCTTTGGAGGAACAATTCTTTTGGCCCAGCTTAAAACGAAATGTTGCCCAAGTCGTAGCCCAGTGTAGGACATGTGCTGTTGCTAAAATGCAAAATAAAACACTGGACTATACACCCCTTTACCCATCCTTGATCGACCTTGGCAAGACATCATTATAGACTTTGTGTTGGGACTACCAAAGACCTTAAGGAGACACGATTCCATCTTTGTGGTAGTCGATAGATTTTCTAAAATGGCACATTTTCTGCCTTGTTCCCAGACCTTCGATGCATCAAAAGTGGCCAAGTTATTTCTAGATGAAGTGGTTAGATTACACGGGTTACCTAAAACCATAGTGTCTGATAGGGATGTTAAGTTCATCAGTTACTTTTGGAAAACCCTATGGCACATGCTAGGAACCAAGTTAAACTTTTCTACCACTTATCACCCCCAAACTGATGGTCAAACAGAAGTTGTAAATAGAAGTCTTGGAAATATGTTGAGATGTTTAGTGGGAAAAATACTAGAAATTGGGACCTTTTACTGCCACGTATAGAGTTTGCCTATAATAGTTCAGTTAACAGATCCACTGGAAAAAGTCCTTTTGAGATTATTCATGGGTACAAACCAAGAAAGCCAATAGACCTCATTCCATTGCCCATGCATGTACGAACATCAGAGTCTGCTGAGTCATATGCACAACACATTAAGGATTTACACAAAGAAATTAGCGAGAAAATTCATATAAGCAATGAGAGTTACAAGCATATGGCTAATTCCCATAGAAGAGCAAAAGAATTTCATGTAGGAGACTTTGTCATGATAAGCTCAGACCTGAGCAGTTTCCAAAGGGAACTATGAAGAAACTACACGCCCGTGGTGCAATCTTTTCAAAATAATAAAAAGAATTGGACCTAATGCTTATATACTGAACCTACCTTCTGACTTTGGTATTAGTTCCACCTTTAATATTTCAGATCTGGTAGAATACAAGGAACCAACAATGAATCCCATTGAGTTTTTAGGACCTGATCCATCCTTTGAGAGTGAACCAATCCCAGAGTGTCAACCAGCCACAAAGCGAGAAAGAATTGAATGGATATTAGATGACAAGATTGTCACTATCCAAAATAAAGACTATCAATGCTACTTGGTCCATTGGCAAGTAGACCTGATTCTGAAGACTCATGGATCACTCAAGAAGAACTGCAAAGGATCGATCCAGATCTGCTTGAATATTACCAAAGCCAAAATGATCCATACTCGTCAGGGCCGAGTTTTTTTCACCCGGGAAGAATTGATGGGGACATCAGCAAGAAGAAAAGGTTACAGACTGACACTCTTTGGTTTTGTAGTTAATCTACTTTCCGCAAGTTCCACTTACTCGAGCCAAGAGTTTCAATTGGCAACTCATGCTGCAAAATTTCAACTTCTGCCAAGTCTCAAAGTATCGACACTTTCTGCCTTGAGTCAACACTGCTATCAAGACATCAAGTCTTCTCTTTGGAAGTCAAATCTTGGAGGACACATGGAGGTATCTGATGATGACACATGGCAACTTAGAAGTCAAATCTTGGAGGACACATAGAGGTATCTGATGATGACACATGGCAAACTAAGGTGGTGCCACATGGAAGCTGGTGCAACCAAATTTGTTAGGATTGATTGTAATTAGTTAGCTATATCATAACAAATCCTTAGATTGTTATGATCTTTTAGTTTTTTGAGCTGAAATTTCTGAAAGTCCTTTGGCCTATAAATAGGCCAAGCTTTCCCTCTTGTAGATATGAAAGTTTGAGAAATAAAGTCAAGTTTATTTGATTTCTTTTGCCAAGTGCCTTGTTCATCTTTGAGTATGAAGAGGGTGAGATGCTCTTAGTTTGAGTTGAGGCTCGTATTTCCCTAGTCTTAGATCTAGGTCACTCCTTGAGGGAGAGGGTGAAAGGCCCAATTTGCTACTCTAAACCATTCTACCAAGGTTCCATAATAGTTTCAGGAAGAAGGACAAGTGCTACCCAAGTCTCAGCAAAATTTTTCAAATCCTTCCTTTCCTTGTTCGATTTTTTTTATTTCCTTCAATTCCTTTGCCTCCACGGTTTTACTTCTGATCACTTGCAGGTTCTCTTGAGGATGTTAGAGTTGAGGATGATGGCTCCACGTTAAGGATCAAGTGCCAAGGTGAGTTCTTAAGTAAGGAGTGTAGATCTTGTCAACCAACCCTCAATTCTTTGAGTGTTGAGTGCATCCCTTCCACTTTAAAATTTTACTTCATTGTTGAAAAAAAAAAAAACCTCTTGGTCCTTTAGATCTGAAGTTTTAAAGGTGGCTTAACTTAGTTTGAAGGTTTTCATACCTTTAGATCCTAATCTTTTATTTCTTTGAATGAAGCTTGCACAAGGGTGTTTAGATTTTTGCTTCCGGTTTGATGTTCTTCATTTCTCCCATGCATGAATTCAGCCATAGCTTGGGCTCAAATGTTCATTAAAGGTGGTAATCACTTAGAACGCATCACCATCCCCTCATTCCACTAATTTTTTTCATGCCCCATCAACAGTGACTGCTTCAAACCATACAAGGATCTCTACAATGACATACCTTTCTTTCTGACCCCGGTTCTATGAACCCTCCGACTGCTCCATATAAATCTTCTCTTTCAAATCCCCATGAAGGAAGGCTATCTTGACATCCATCTACTCCAATTTCAAATTCTGCACTGCTACAATGCTCAACAACATTCTGATAGATGATGTGTGTCATACCATTGGTGAGAACATCTCATTGTAGTTAATGCATTCTTTCTGAAAAAATCATTTGGCCACTAACCTGACCTTATACCTAATCCCCTCCTTTTTTGTGGCTCCTTCTTTGCACTGAAATACCTATTTGCAACCAATGGGCTTCTTTCCACTTGACAGTGACATCACCCACCAAGTTTGATTCTTCTGTAGGGATTGCATCTCTTCTACCATAGCCTGAACCCACCTATCTCTATCCTGGCTTATCATGCCTCATGGTAGGTACCTAGTCCTTCACTAGCAGCCACCAATGCATATGACATGGTCTTGCCAAACCATATCGCTCCGACTGCCGAATGATCCTCATTGGCTTATGCAGTGCAATGCCAATGCCATCCCAAGATATGACTCCTCCCTCCGCTCATCTCTATCATGAGCATGCATCTAGTTGGTCCCCACATGTGAAGACATATCTGAAGTATGCTTCACCTGACGATCCTACAAACAGTAAAATATCATAAGAGGTTAGTTGCTCAACTGCACCTTACTGAGCCTCCTGCTACCCACTCGCATCCGATTGGGCCTCCGACTGAACCTCCACCACCTCCTGCCTCTTGAGAACTGAGCTCTCATCAAAGACCATATTTCTGATGATCGTGGCCTTTTTCTCCAAGGGATCCCATAACCTGTATCCCTTGACTCCTCGCGGATATCCAATGAATACCATTTTTTGGGCTTTGGCATCCAACTTGGTCCGCTGATTGGAATCCACATGTACAATGCTATACATCTAAAAACTGTAATATGGCTGAGCTCCACCTATCTATCAGACCACACATCCTCTTGTAACCTCCCATCAAGCTTGGCATGAGAAGACCTGTTCACCAAGTAGGCTATTGTGTCAACTGTATCTACCCAAAATATTTTAGGTAATCCTACTTACAATCTCATACATCTAGCTTTCTCCATGAGAGTTCTGTTCATTCTCTCAGCCACTCCATTTGTTGAGGGGTTCTAACCACTGAAAATTGCCTTCTGATACCTCTATCTATGCAAAATTTCATAAAATCCTTACTTATGAATTCTTCACCGTTATCATATCTCACTACCTTTATATACCTTATTATCTCCTTCTCCACCTCAGCCTGTCATGCTTGAAATTTAAAGAAGACCTATGACTTTTTCTTCAAAAAATATGCCCAGACCTTCTTTGAAAGATTATCAATCAGAGTCATGAAATATCTAGCCCCATTCCTGTCTGAAACTGGAGCTGAACCCGAAACATCACTATGTACTATGCGCTGAACTAATATAAAATTTTATCTTGTGTTGCTTGCCCCTCTGATATGACTCATAAACCTCTGCAACACCCTCATTTAAAGCTGAAATCTTTATATTCTTCATCAGCACCCTCATGTTTCGCTCTCCCATGTGACCAAGACGGTAGTGCCATATGCGGTATATATTCTGCTGACTATGCACTACTGCTGCTGTCTCAGACCCTCCACATATCACAGATCCAAGTAGCTGATACAAATTATTTTTCAGCCTTTTTTTCCTCATCACAACCATAGCACCTTTCATGATGTTGAGTACACCACTCCCAAAGCGACAACTGAAGCCAAATCCATTCCTCTCCAGGTACCCCAAAGACACTAGGTTCTTCTTCAAGTTAGAAATATGCTTCACATGAGTAAGAGATCTCACAACCCCATCAAACATCCTGATCCTAATTGTACCAACTCCTGCTACCCTGCAAGAATGGTCATCCCCTAATATCATATTCCCCACATCGATTTTAGTATACTCTGCAAACCAAGATCGATGTGGTGTATAATGATGTGAGCAGGCTGAATCAATTAATCAATTGTCTGTTGTTCTTCTATGTGCATTTGAAACTACCAAGAGGTCCTCCTCGACCCCTGCATCTTCAACAGTACTGATAGATTTCTTTTTCTTCTTCTCTTCTTAAGGTCTCTTCTAAAGAGGATAATTCCTCTTTATGTGTCCAACCCCATTATACTTGTAACACCTGAAATTGCCTTTGTCTTTCTTTGACTTGGACCTGGATCGGCCCCTATGCTTGCTGACCTCCTTGCCTCTTCTGGCTCTCTCTCCCACCGTGAGGCCCTCCTGAGGTATACCTTCCCCTATCATCTTTTTCACTGCTCATTGGATTTCAACACAGATACAATATCTTCATATAGCAGTGTTTCTTTTTCAAAAAGTAGTGTAGTAGTAAGAGGATCATAAGACATAGGCAATGAACATAACAAGAGATGAGATTATCTTCTTCCTCCATCTTAACACCAAAGTCATCAAATCATTGCATATACTATCATACTTCTAAATATGAAGAACAATATCCCCGCTTTCCTGCATTCGAAGACTATATAGTTGTTTCTTCAACATAAGTTTATTGCACATATTTTTACCCATGTACAAGAAATGCAACTTGGCCCAAAGACCCTTCGGTTTCTTCTCATATAGGACATTGTACAAAGCCGAATCAGTAAGACACCCTCTGATCACTGCACATGCCCTCTTCTCAAAAGATAACCAATCCTCTTTTGACATCTTCTCAGGCTTTGTTTCCAAAGCAACATCAAGAAAATTCTGTACTACTAATTCCTCAACCCTCAACTTCCACATGAAAAAACTTTCTTTTTCATTAAAATTTTTAAACTCAATTTTTCTTCTATTACTCATGGTTGATCAGGCCATAAATAGCAATTACAAAGATGAATTAAAAAAAAAACCTAAAAGATAAAATCCTGGTTGAAATCCTTCTACAGCCCCTCCAGTTTCCACTTTGTTCCTCCAGCCACCCTCTCACGTCCTCTCTCTCTCTTTTTGTGAGAAAGGCTTCCCATGGACTTCCAACCTGTTCGTGAGGTTTTGTGAAGCCTTCCTCCCCACGTCACGTCTTCATGTACGTGAGGCTTCAAATCACGTAATCCACGCAATTTCTCCCTAAAACTCCACCCAATGCCTTGGATCTCCCTAGAACTTCACCGCTTCACGTGAGGGTCCTCTCACGGAAGGATTCCTGGAAGGGATCCTTTCACGGAAGGAAGCATGGGACGTTCCTGGAGCGATTCCCGGGCCCGCGTTGAATCCCACGCAATGGAGCCGTTCAACCGAGACCGTGGAGGCTTTGTCCTAGCTTGAATCCTTCGTTGAAACCTGCTGCAAGATGCTGCAATTTTTTTTTTTTTTGAAACGAATCTGGGATCTGATTTCTTTCTTTACAAATCTTCTTCTTCTTCCCAAGCGCCTCTCTGATGCTCTTATACCACTTGTAGAGCGGCATGTTCTCAGCAGAAGCCCCAAGAGATCGACGCATGAGGGAAGATGAAGAATAAATGGATTATTTGAAGAAAAAAAGAATGTCTTTATTTTTTGTATATCAGGTTACATTGGATAATCATCCGGAGAGAGTTTTTAATTAATACGGCTGACCATCTCCTCTGGTGGTGTTATAACCTCTTGCGCGATTTCCGGAGATAATGATGTGACAGCTAACCCCAGAGATGGAATCTTGGCTCCGGCCTTTGGCTCCAGCCTTCAGCAACAGCTTCGGCCTTTGGCTCCGGCCTCCAGCATCGGCTCCGGCCTTGGCTCCGGCCTCCAGTGATGGCTCCGGCCTTCGGCTCCAGTCTCCAGCGATGGCTCCGGCCTTTGGCTCCGGCCTCCAACGATGGCTCCGGCCTTCGGCTCTAGCTTTGGCTCCAACCTTTGGCTCCAGCCTCCAGCGATGGCTCCGGCCTTTGGCTCCGGCCTCCAGCAACGGCTCCGGCCTCCAGCGACGACTCTGGCCTTCGGCTCCGGCCTTTGGCGACGGTTTCGAACCCTGCCTTCGGCCCTGGTTCTAACTTGGTGCCTTACTTTCCTGCATACACTATGACCCACTTCAGGTAACAGATCCCAAGATTCGAGATCTGTTACCATATACCTTGCTCATCGAAATCATAGGCAAGTACTAGCACGCCCAACAGTTACCGCCACAAGCGGCCCCCATCCAGTAACGTCTTACTCACTTGTCGTTCGAAGGAGCTTATCCTAACAAGGAAGATTCAACGGTTCAAAACAGAACGAAAAGAAAGGAACCTCCCAGACATGTATAAAAGGACCCAGAGCTCAACAGAAAAGGGGATCTCTCTCTCTCAAAAAAGATAGACACTACACTCCTGTTCAACAAGTTCACTAACTTGAGCGTCGGAGGGTCCTCGCCGGGAATACCAGCCCGGGGACTTCTTGCAGGTTTCCAGAGGAGGAAGATGCCTTTTTCACCCCATTTGGAGGCCCACAATAGATCTCAGCACCCCCAGCGCTCATCACAGGTAACTTGTCTGTATCAGATTGGCACGCCAGGTAGGGGCTCACATGCGGGAAAGGCGAAAGTTCTCCCTGTGACCCCACCGATTCTGCAAGGAAGACGATGGTGACAAAACGAGCACAGAAGGCTTCCACCAGCCAGGCGCGAAGCGCATTCTGCGGGCTGAGCAATCAGAGGCCAACCTCCGTGTTCTGCCCCCTGCACAGATGAGCCAGCCTGACCGGCTTGAGGTTCTGGCTCACCAGGTCCAGGACCTGATGACAATGGTATGGGGACTGCAGGAACACTGCTTTGCCGCTGCACCTCAACCCCCTCCGCCTGGTGAAGGGGTGCGGGGGACATTCAATCTCATCAAGGCGGGACCCCACCCAAGGTCTCCCGTCACTCACCTCCTGAACCTCGTCGCCGAGAGGCCTCAAAATGATGGCGGTCCCTTTTCCATCACTCTGGTAGTTCCCACCGATGACCGGATGAGAAAGAATCTAGACGGGTGCGCTCCTTATGTCGGCGGTCTTCTTCGGCTTCCTCTTCTGACTCATCTAAAGACGCGCCCTCAGAAAGACTACCCGTCGGGCCGAGCAACGGCTCGATGAGTATCATCGATGGTTGGAGGAGCTTAGCCGCCGGATCGCTAACCCTCATGGGACGGACTACGAGCACCGCCCCCGCTTTCCCGACGCATCATGGAGGAACCGGTCCCACCCCTTTCTTTCTCCCCCTAGTTGGACCCGTACGACGGCACGACGGACCCACTGGACCACTGGAGAGCTACAAGGTCCTCATGCAGGTCAGGGAGCGACGAACTCCCTTCTATGTGTTGCCTTTCCGGCCACCCTTCGCAAGGCGGCACGTGCATGGTATTCTGCCTGCCACCGTGCAGCATCAATTCATTCTGACAGCTCGAACGATCTTTCCTGGCCCACTTTGATGTGTGCCGAAGATCCCACGAGTAGCTGATAGCTTATTTTCTGTCAGCAAAGAAGTGGCGAGACCCTGAAGGACTTTGTCGCTCGGTTCAAGGAGGCAGCATTGGAGGTATAACCTGGATGATTCTGTAGCCACTTTGGCATTAAAGCGAGGACTTCGTCCTTCTAGGTTCGCTATTCCCTAGATAAGAAGCCTCCGAGTTCTTATGCCGAGCTTCTGAGCCGAGTGCAGAAATACATTCGTGCTGACGAGCGGATTCTTCCAGGGAAGCTGATAAGAATCCCAGCAAGAAACCAGCGCCACTGAGCATGCTGGAGCACGACCCCGGAAGCCTGAGCCTCCTCACCGCCCAGATCACCGGCCACAGACGCTTGTTCCTAAGGAGCAATTCACTCCCCTCATGGCTCCGATATCTCACATCCTACTAGAAATCGAGGAGGAACCTTACTTCAAGCGTCCGACCCCCATGAAGTCTGGGACCCCCGCAATAAGGAACTTTACTGCCGGTACCACCGAGATTATGGTCATGACACGAGGACTGCCGCCATCTGAAGAAGGCCATTGAAGAGCTTGTCAGCAGGGTCACTTGGGCAAGTTCGTTCGAAGGGGAAACCTTCCTACTCCAGGTTCATCGGCACCTCCGACACTTCAGACCGGCGTGGACAATGCTCCTACGGAGAAGACCATAGCTATGATTTCCTGGGGGCAGGTGGTGGTTCAAAAAGATAGCGAGAGGGAATAGACTCTGTAATTCCTTTCTTTGGAAAGGATTTAGATGGGGTAGTTAATAAGCATGACGACAGCGTCGTTGTGTCCATGACCATAGCCAAACATCCTGTAAAAAGAATTTTAGTTGATAGTGGGAGTTCGGTGGATGTTTTGAGCTACGAAGCTTTTGTTCGGATGAACCTGTCAAAGTCTTCCCTCCGACCCATCGCCATGCCTCTAATGGGCTTTACTGGGGACTCTGTGAGCGTTGAAGGGGAGATTGCCCTCCTGTCACGGCTGGAACCCTCCGTGTCAAAGCACGGTGGTCATAAATTTTCTGGTGGTCCGAATCCCGCTGGCTTATAACGCTATCTTGGGAGACCGGGATTGAATTTGCTAGATGTCGTGATCTCCACTAAGAGATTATTGGTAAGATTCCCCACCGACGAAGGAGTCGGAGAAATGAAAGGAGAGCAAAGCCCGCCACCGCTTTGCTATCACTTGTCTCCCAGTCCACTGGAGGCGGCGTCGGCAATAACCTCTGAGCCGCTTGACCCCCGAGAGCTGGGAAGGAGGGGAGAACCAGCCGAGCACCTCCTGACCCTCCCCTTGGGGGATGACCCGGCAAGGACCGTCCAGGTTGGGGCGTTACTTCCGAAGGAGGCACGCGATCGACTTCTCACTTTCCTGCGTGCCAACACGACGTCTTTGCATGGTCGTCCTCAGACATGCCGGGCGTCCCTGAGGAGGTGATCACCCATCGGCTCAACCTCAGGCCAGAGTGTCGGCCGGTCCGACAGAAGAAAAGGAGCTTCGCTCCGGACAGACAGAAAGCTATCGACGAGGAAGTTCGCAAGTTGACGGCTGCAGGCCATATTCGGGAAGTTCATTACCCCGAATGGTTGGCCAACGTGGTGATGGTCCGTAAGACTAATGGAAGCTGGAGGATGTGTGTGGACTTCACCGATCTCAACAAAGCATGCCCCAAGGACAGCTTTCCCCTGCCCCGGATCGATCAACTGGTGGACGCTACATCCGGCCATGAGGTCCTTAGCTTCATGGATGCTTTCTCTGGGTACAACCAGATCAGGATGAACCCGGTGGATGAGGAAGCTACCTCCTTCATAACTGAGAAGGGGCTGTACTGCTACAAGGTAATGCCATTTGGGCTAAAAATGCGGGAGCCACCTACCAAAGGTTAATGAATAAAGTCTTCGAGGACCAGATAGGATGCAACATGGAGGTGTACGTGGATGACATGCTGACAAAAAGTGTCCACGCCACCGACCATATCGCCGACCTAACGGAGACTTTTGACAACCTTCGTCGATACCAGATGAGGCTGAACCCACGCAAGTGTGCATTTGGGGTGACAGCCGGAAAGTTCTTGGGTTTCATGGTGACCCGGCGGGGGATCGAGGCAAACCCGGACAAAGTTCAAGCCATCCTGGACATGAGGTCTCCACCAACAAGAAGGAAATACAGCGCCTGACGGGAAGGGTGGTGGCCTTGAGCCATTTCCTGTCCAAGTCCGCTGAGAGGTGCCTACCTTTCTTCAAGGCGCTCCGCAAGGCCAATGGATTCGAATGGACGAAAGAATGTCAGAAGGCGTTCGAGGGGCTAAAGGAATTCCTATCTACCCCGCCACTGCTATCCAAGCCAACAGGTGGAGAAGAACTCCTTCTGTACCTCGCGGCTTCTTCCGAGGCCGTTAGTTCTGTGCTGGTCCACGTGGACACCAATGGCATGCAAAAGCCGGTATATTACACAAGCAAGGTGCTCCACGATGCAGAGACCAGGTACTCGAAGATTAAGAAGACTATCTTCGCGTTAATCGTGTCTGCCCAGCGCCTTCGGCCATACTTCCAAGCCCACCCGATCGCGGTGATCACAGACCAACCTCTAAAGACAATTCTCGCTCGCCTGGATACTTCGGATCGATTGGCAAAGTGGGTGCTCAAGTTGGGGAATTTGATCTATCTTTCCGCCCTCGGTCGGCCATGAAATCCCAAGTCCTGGTGGATTTTTTGGTCGAGTGCACCTGGGGCGAGGAGCAACCCGAAGAGCCCTCTGCAAACCCCTCGCCTCTCAGAACCAGAGATGATGAATGGGTCCTTCATGTAGACAGGGCATCAAATTCTCAAGGGAGCGGAGCAGGCCTCATCCTGGCCAACTCGGATGGAGTTGTAACTGAGTGTGCACTCCGCTTCCTCTTTCCAGCCACCAATAATCAGGCGGAATATGAAGCTCTGCTGTCTGGGATAAGATTAGCCGAGAGCTCGGGGTAAAGCGCCTTAGGGCATTCACTGACTCCCAGCTGGTCGCTGGCCAAATCGCAGGGGAGTATGAAGCAAGGGATCCCATCATGTCCCGCTACTTTAGTATGGTGCAGTCGCAAGCTTCTCTCTTAGCTTATTTTAATGTTAGCTATATCCCTCGAGGGAAAATGCTAGAGCCGACGCTTTGTCCCATCTTGCCACCTCAACTGACGGGATGTTGGGAAGAGCTTATGTAGAGCACCTGGAAGCCCCGAGTATTGATGTAACAAGAGAAACTCTGCCAGTTGAGCAGGAGCCTTCCTGGATGGACGCTTATGTCCGGTACCTTACCAATGGTACCCTCCCAGAAGACCCTGCCGAGGCCAGGAAACTCAAAAGACGGACCCCGAAGTTTTTCATAATGGAGGGAAAACTCTATCGAAGGTCGTTCTCATACCCAGTTCTCAGATGTGTTGGCCCCAAAAGTAGATTATATCCTGCGAGAGATACATGAAGGTATATGTGGAAGCCATCTGGGGGGCAGAGCTCTCGCATACAAAGCCCTACGGCAGGATTACTGGCTGACAATGAAGGAGGATGCGTCCGAACTTGTTAAGAGGTGTGACAGCTGCCAGCGCCATGCTAATATTCAACATCAACCGACATCCCAGCTGACCCCCCTGGCCGCACCCTGGCCCTTTGCCAGTGGGGCATGGACATCCTGGGACCATTCCCTCCAGCCTCCGGACAACGCAAGTTTTTAGTGGTAGCAGTTGACCATTTCACCAAGTGGATTGAGGCTGAGGCTCTCACCAAGATCACCGAGGGTAAAGTAAGATCTTTCTTATGGAAGTCTGTCGTGTGCCGGTTCGAACTGCCACACACCCTCGTTACTGATAACGGCCGACAGTTTGACAACACGGCCTTCCGGAAATTCTGCATCGGCCTGGGCATTCATCAACGATTCACCTCTGTGGGGCACCCCCAGACCAATGGCGCAGCCGAGGTGACCAACCGCATTATCCTCCAAGGGCTCAGGGCTCGGCTAGATGGCTGCAAAGGGCGTTGGGTGGAGGAACTCCCCAGTGTATTGTGGGCATACCACACGACGCCACGAGCCCCCACCGAAGAAACTCCTTTCAGCTTGATATTTAGGACCGAGGCAGTCATTCCGGTGGAGATAGGTGTCCCCAGTCCCTGGACAGAGTTATACCACGAAGAGAGCAACCCAAATCAGCTGCGGGCTGATCTAGATTTGGTGGAAGAATTGCGAGACCAGGCGCAACTTCGCATGGCGGCTTTCCGTCAGCGAGCGATCAGATACTACAATGCTCGAGTACGGTCCAAGACGTTCGCCTTGGAGATCTCGTTCTGCGACAAGTTGAAGTATCAAAGCCGATGGAGGGAGGCAAGCTGGCACCGAAATGTGAAGGACCATACAGTGTAAAGGAGGTACTTCATCATGGGGCATACAAAGTTGAAGAGCTAGATGGGAAACCGCTCCCTCACACTTGAAACACCGATAATTTACGCCCGTATTATCAGTAATGTGCTAACTTCATTAATTTGAACCTGCTTGATAGATTGTTGTTCAAAATATTTTCATTGCTTTTCGAGTCATGCTTTGCACCAAAGACCGGCTCCGCATCGGCAATTGAGCCCGGCTCCGCGTCGGCACCAAAGACCAGCTCCGTGTCGACAATTAAGCCCGGCCTCGCGTCGGCACCAAAGATCGGCTCCGCATCGGCAATTAAGCCCGGCTCCGCGTCGGCACCAAGACCGGCTCCGCATCGGCAATTAAGCCTGGCTCCGCGTCGGCATCAAAGCCCAGCTCCGCGTCGGTAATTAAGCTCGGCTCCGCATCGGCACCAAAGACCGGCTTCGCATCTGCAATTAAGCCTGGCTCTGCGTCGGCACCAAAGACCGGCTCCGCATCGGTAATTAAGCACAGCTCCGCGTCGGCACCAAAGACCAGCTCCGTATCGGCACCAAAGCCTGGCTCCGCGTTGGCACCAAAGACCGGCTCCGCATCGGCAATTAAGCCCGGCTCTGCGTCGACACCAAAGCCCGGCTCTGCGTCGGCATCAAAACCCGGCTCCGCGTCGGCACCAAAGCCTGGCTCCGCGTCGGCTCTAAAGATTGGCTCCGTGTCGGCAATTAAGCCCGGCTCCACGTTGGCACGAAAGACCGGCCCCGCGTTGGCACTAAAGCCCGGCTCCGCATCGGTACCAAAGACCGGCTCTAGGTCGGCAATTAAGCCCGGCTCCGCGTCGGCACCAAAGACCGGCTCCGCGTAGGCAATTAAGCCCGGCTCCGCGTCGGCACCAAAGATCGGCTCCGCATCGACAATTAAGCCTGGCTCCGCGTCGGCACCAAAGCCTGGCTCCGCATCGGCAATTAAGTCTGACTCCGCGTTGGCACCAAAGACCGGCTCCGCGTCGACAATTAAACCCGGCTCCGCATCGGCACCAAAGCTCGGCTCCGTGTTGGCACTAAAGCCTGGCCCCGCATCGGCACTTAAGGACAACTTCGTGTCGGCGCACACTATCCAATTCTGTGTGGCATATCTAATGAGGCATTAGGCATTCCACGACTTCGCGCCAGCACGAGCGGGGTCTTATACTACCTATAGTTCAACTTTCGTCTCTGCAACCGAAATTGATCCTGCATCAGTTTCCTAACTGAAAGAAATCGTGCTCTTCAGCCATTGGTTGTTGATTCGCGATAACTCATACTAGCAAAGCTAATTATGACCAAAGACAAGTGTTGAGAATCGAAATATTCATTGATGGTTAAAAGTTTACAAAATTGCCGATCTGAGTCGGACTTCAAGCAATACAATAAAAATAAAAAACTAAGGGTCACATGGGGCTGGGTCGTCATCTTCAGGGACTTCATCTGGCTCCAACCCTTCAATCCCCTCGAGGTCGTAGAGTTTCTAAATTTTTTCCTTGCAGTCCTGGAAGCCGGCTTCGTAAGCGAATGTCGTCGATTCGGCTAATTCCTTACTAAAGGCTCTAGACTTCCTGAAATTCTCTACAGTCTCTGTAGCTCTTTTCTCCGCCTCGGAGGTTTTCCGCTCGGCCTCCGCGACCTTCTCCTCGGCCTCTGTGACCTTTTTATCGGCCTCGGCGGCCTCCCTCTTGGCTTCGGTCACCGCCATCTCCAAGTCGGCAATCTTGGCGTTGGACTGACGGGCGACCTCTTTGGCCACATCTATTTCAATGGAGGCAGAATGTAATCGGTTCTTCAAAATGCACATTTCTGATTCCTCCACCTCCAATCTCTCCTCGGCCATTCTTTCTTTTTTCGGCCGCCTGGGCATTATCCAGCTCGTTGCCGCCCGACGCTGGGCAACTTCCAGCGCATACTCTGCCTTCTCGGCTCTTAGCCGGATGGCTTCGACTTCGCCCTTTAAAGTGGCCCGGGTATCCTCCAGGGCCATCTCCGCATTTTCTGCCCTAGTTTGGAGTGATAGCATCTCCTCCCGCGACTGATCAAGGGCAGCATCACTCAGGGCCCAAAGGTCCCTCATGGCAATCATAGAGTTCAGGGCCTGGACGGAGTGTCAATGTTAATTAAAAAAAAAACACGAAGGTAAAAAGGTTAATAGGGCAAAGCTCACCCAAAGGTGTGCCATGGACGCCTCGTAGAAGAAGGTAGCCCTCCCCTGATGCCGGAGAAACTCCTGCACCTCAACCACAGATGCTTCGTCCAATGCTCGCTCGGCCCAACGACAGTGGTTCGCCAAAAGTGATTGGAAGGAAGGGCGTTCCATAGACACGGGGGCCGCGTGAGAGGACTCCGCCTCCGACTCTGCTGCCTCTGGCACCTTAGCTGGTGGAGGCGCTTCGGTTGTTGCCCCTTTGGGGGGCATGGTAACGGCTGGAGTCGGCTTTGTAGTTGCAAGGAACGGCTCCGTCTCCATGGCTTCGAGCGGGGGTGACGATGCTTTTGCGACCCGCTCTAGAGAAGGATCAAGCAGAATGACAGGAGGGGGAGCCGGTACTGAAGGCGATTCTTTTCCTCTTGCTTGGCTTCGCCCAACTTCCTCGCTGACCTTGGCCCTTACCGTGTCTTTCCTCGCGGGCTCGTCGGCTTGGGCTCTGGCCGCCTCGCGCCCGCGTAGGGGATCCACAACTTTGGCCCTTCCAGCATCGGCCCCCCTAGCGTCAGCCCTTCCAGCGTCGGCCCTCCTCGAAACCTTAGCGTGCAGGGGCTCCACAACTTTGGCCCCTCCAGCGTCGGCCCTCCCCGCGTCGGCCCTCCTTGGAATCTTGGCGACGACCCTCCTTTCAGCAGGGGGCCCATTCCCCATTGCCTTCATCTTCTTAGTAACCGCTTGCCTGAGCTAGTGAAGCGATGGTGTCATCCCTATAAAAAAACAAGAGATGAGTAAAAAAAAAGAAAAAAAAAGAAAGAGGAGAGAAAAGAAGGAAAAAGGTGAGTAATCAAGTACTCACCACCAGAAGGGATTAGGCCGGTGAGACGAAGGTTTTCATCGACCAGAAGCTTATTACATCGAGGGACATCGACAATCAGAAGCTGCCCAAATGCCATTCGATCCCTTGGGAGGATAGAGGAATCCCTATTGGCGTCGGTGTTGGGTGTCCCCCAGCTTCCACTCACCCCCTCGATATCAGCAAAAAAGAACTTATCCTTCCACCCTTTAACGGAGGTGGAAAGGTACAATTTAAGGATCCTAGTGGGTCTAGGAGTACAGGACCACCAACCTGACTGCTTGCGAAGGGTATAAAAATTACGGAATAAGGAGATACTGGCCAGAAGGTTAAGGATGAAAGGGTGGATGGGTAATCGAAGTCCTGCCTTAAAGAAGGCTCCGTACAAGGCAACTCTTCCAGGACGGGAAGAAGTTACCCTGTCATCAGGAGCAGGGTAGGATAGACGTAGGTTTGGTGGAAAACTATATTTGGCTCTTAGGTTTACTATGTCTTGAGCAGACATAGTGGAAGCAGTCCACTCGGAGGACTCCTTGACAGCGCTGGAAGGATCAACAGTTGTCGGACGGCGCCGGATGGAGGTCCGTACGACGGACGGACGACTCCCGGCTGCGGGGCATCTGACCGACCACCGCTTCGGCGATGAGTGGTCAGAGGATGGGGTGGACCATTGGCTTGGTAAGGAAACGAAAGGTTGAGAAGGAGTGGGGGAACGACCCCCTGAATCGGAAATAGAACAGGAGGGCGAGGAAGCCATGGAAACTAACCTGGAAAGCTTGAACTAAGATCGAAGGAGCACGAGGAGAGGAACAGACACGGGAGGCGGACGGATGCTTGCAGACTCAGGAGAGGTGGCTGTGATGTAAGAGAAGGAGGGAATGGGAAAATAAGAACGATTTTTCTTTTTATAGCCCCATTTCAAATCATCTCACGGCCGTCCGGTCTGGCCATGTGTCTACCTTCAAATGGAAGCCGCTTCGGCGGCCTACCGGCGCGAAAAATACGAAAAGCATCACCAATAGAAAGATGGCGGTGGCCTTACCGCAATGATGACACTCGCCTTTTTACGACTCATTACTAGAGGAAAATCTTCTCCAATCCCAATAGCCTGAACGGACGAAATAATGGCGCGGAAGTCAGCCGCCCAGTGGATATTAACACCCCTTACGCTGGTGATTGTGCGCTACTCATCTCAGGGCGGGGGGCATCTGATATGGTCGACCATCTCCTCTGGGTAGTGTTATAACCTCTTGCGCGATTTTCGGAGATAATGATGTGACAGCTAACCCCAGAGATGGAATCTTGGCTCCGGCCTCCAGCGACGGCTCTGGCCTTTGGCTCCGACCTCCAGCGACGGCTCCGGCCTCTAGCGATGGCTCCAGCCTCTAGCGACGGCTCCAGCCTTTGGCTCCGGCCCCCAGCGACGGCTCCGGCCTTCGGCTCCAGCTTTGGCTCCGACCTTCGGCTCCAGCCTCCAGCGACGACTCCGGCCTTTGGCTCTGGCCTCCAGCGACGGCTTCGGCCTTCGGCTATGGCCTTTGGCTCCGGCCTTTGGCGACGGTTTCGAACCCTACCTTCGGCCCCGGCTCTAACTTAGTGCCTTACTTTCCTGCATACACTATGACCCACTTCAGGTAACAGATCCCGAGATTCGAGATCTGTTACAGTATACCTCGCTTATCGAAATCATGGGCAAGTACTAGCACGCCCAGCAGTTACCGCCACAAGCGGCCCCCATCCAGCAATGGCTTACCCACTTGCCGTTCGAAGGAGCTTATCCTAACAAGGAAGATTCAACGGTTCAAAATAGAATGAAAAGAAAGGAACCTCCCAGACATGTATAAAGGACCCTGAGCTCAACAGAAAAAGGGGATCTCTCTCTCTCAAAAAGATAGACACTACACTCCTGTTCAACAGTTCACTAACTTGAGCATCGAAGGGTCTTCGCCGGGAATACCGGCCCGGGGACTTTTTGCAGGTTTCCAGAGGAGGAAGACAACTTTTTCACCCCATTTGGAGGCCCACAATAGATCTCAGTACGCCCGGCGCTCATCACAGGTGACTTGTCCGCATCATTAATAATCATCCATCTTGGATGATAAAACTTCTCCACACCAGCCAGCAACCAACTCCTTAAAAATATGGAAGCCCAGCGCATGCACAACTTTCAAGAAAACTGGATGCCACTACACACGTGCCTTCAATCCAAAAAACGTGAGCCCAATCCCCATGGACCCAGTCCCATAACCTACAATTAGGTTATTAAACATTTTCTCAAAAAACTCCCTTTTAAGCCTTACAAGAAAGTACTCAAACCTGAGCCCATGTACACCCATGACTCACATGCTCTCTACACTTGGGTCACAAGCTGATCCAAATGACTTAGAAACCTGAAAACTTATGTAGCCTAAGCACTCCAACCTATGTAACTCCCTTGGACTTTGGATGCGCCGCACCTGAGCTTACACCAGGGACGATTGCAAAGACAAATGTGGTTGAGAAGGATTCAACCTTATCAGCCTGCGATCTCTTGAAGTGAAGATGGACAAGGAAGAAGGCATGGCGTTTCAGATGCTTATTTTGGCTGGTCAGCACCAGAAGGCCACTTGGAGAGATGGAGCTATGAGATTCGGGGGGAGAGACCTGGCCAAAATTTTCGGTAGCATTGTATGAAAGAGTATTCTGAGGCTTTGGCTATTACGTTATGGTTCTTATGTTCTTCCTGACTAGCGAAAGAGAGATGGGTGGCTTTTTTTTCAAGTACTAGCCATGCCTTGAATTAGTTGTACTACTATCTAGTCAAGTCCATGACTTCTACATGGTAGGATAACAGTCCAATTTTCCAAAAATACATGGCAAGTAAAGAGGTTAAGTTAGAAAAGATGTATCATTTGAAGATCAAAGCACTACACAGAGCACGAGGATAGCAATGCTTCTGAGATCTGCGCTCTGTCTACTCCTATTTCTTGCAGTCATAAGTGAAGATGAGTTCACCTTCAATGGCTTCAGCAATATGAACCTTAGCTTGGATGGCATAGCAAGCATATCACCTGTGGGCTTCTCAGGTTTACCAATGCTACCAGATAAATTAAAGTTCAGGCCTTCTACTCCACCCCTTTTCACTTCAGAGAGAAATCCTCTAGTAGAATTCTTTCTCTACCTCCTTTGTGTTTGCCATTGTTTCTGACTTCTCCGACATCAGCAACTTCGGCTTTACATTTGCATAGCTCCTACCAAAAGGCTCTCTGGAGATCTAGGCCAATACTTGAGTCTCCTCAATTTGAAGAACAATGGCAATTCATGGAACCATATTGTTGCTGTGGAACTCAGAACTCTGAATCCTTAGATATTGATGACAACCATGTTGGCATTGATATCAATGGTATGGGATCATTGAATTCCCATATCGCTGGCTATTTTAATAATGGTGATGACAAATTTAACAATCGTAGCATTATAAGTGGGGATCCCATGCATGTTTGGGTAGAATACGATTGTGGAAAAATGCAATTTAATATCACCCTAGCTCCTCTTAATATTCCTAAACCCTACGTTCCTCTATTGTCCTCAACCATCAATCTTTCCAAATAATTTTGGACACCATATATGTGGGTTTCACTGCAAGTGAGGGTAATATCCTAACAACCCATTATATCCTTGGGTGGAGCTTCAAGATCAATGGTGAAGCTTGGCCATTCAATCTCATGAGGCTACCTTCACTCCCTCACAAAATTATAAAGCAAAATCAAAAGCTACGGTGATATGGTTGCCAATATTTGTGCCAGTCCTTGTGTTAACTACAATATTAATCATTATATACTTAGTGATTAGGAAGAACAAGCTTGTGGGTATACTTGAAGATTGGGAGGAGAGTATGAACCTCACAGATTCACGTACAAAGATTTATATAGAGCTACAGATGGCTTCAAGGATGAAGGGCTTCTTGGGGCTGATGGGTTTCGTAGGGTCCATCGAGGGGTCTTGCCAACTTCCAAAGCAGAAGTTGCAATTAAAAGGATCTCTCAAGAATCAAGATAGGGAATGAGACAATTCATAGTCGAGATTGTAAGCATTGGTCAACTTTGGCACCAGAATCTTGTTTGACTCCAAGGATATTGTCGATGGAAGGGAGAGCTACTCCTTGTCTATGACTTCATGCCCAATGCAGCTTAGACAAGTATCTGTTCAACAACCAATCTAATTTTGGCCTTGGCTGGACTCAGAGATTCCAAATCATCAAAGATGTGGCATCAGGCCTCCTATATCTCTATGAAGATTGGGAAAAAGTAGTAATTGATAGAGATATCAAGGCCAGCAATGTATTGCTAGACAGTGAATTCAATGGCAGGTTAGGTGACTTTGGCCTTGCCAGACTATAACCGATCTTCGGACTATACATATAGTTGGAGCTATAGGATATCTTGCACCAGAACTCACTAAGACTGGCAAGGCAACTAAAAACACTGATGTGTTGCTTTCGGCACATTCCTTCTTGAAGTTGCTTGTGGAAGGAGGCCAGTTGAGCCACAAAGACAAGGAGATGATGTGATTTTGATGGACTGAGTGGTGGAGAAGTGGCATAGGGGTGCAATTCTAAAGGCTAGTGACCCAAGAATGGGCAGCAAGTATGTGGTGGAGGACATGAAATTGGTGTTGCAAGTAGGATTACTTTGTTGTCACCCTTTGGCTAGTGCTGAGCCAAGCATGAGGCAGGTGATGCAGTTTTTGAACGGGGATGTTCCCTTCCCGGAGTTGTCACCTACTTATCTGAATGCTGAAGTCTTGACATCACTCCAGGATGAAGGTTTTGACAATTATGTAATGTTCTATCCATCATCAATGGCCACTATTTCATTTATTTCTGATGGTCGATGATCATTAAACCAATTATAAGCTAATGCTACAAGTAGGCTGGAGCCTTGGATGATTTCCCATCATAAATCCTCAACTTTTTCATGCCTCTTAAAGCAGTAGAACAAATTTATTTTTTATCAGACGCCTTCAATGAGATATCGCAATTTTCAGTAGCAATGAAGGTGTAACAGAAATAAAAACAGCTTTATTTTTTACCCTTTATTTTCCTCTGCCTTCATTCTCTCTCACTAATCACATGACATGGTACTTGTATGGTTGTATTGTTACAAGTCATATGCAAGATGTTCTATGATCTTTATTTCATTTTGTTAGGTGGTCTAAATGACCACATGTCTATGTGTTGTCTCTTGTATTTTGCTGCAATAAACTTAAACCCACATAAGATTTAAGGCAATTAAGTTTTTGATATCAGTAAAGCATTTGGTTGACTGAATATATATCCTCACCAACTAGCCATATCTCTGCTGGTTGGCATGCCTCCTTTAAGGACTTGATTTTGGGAGAGAACTAGGGTTCACCCGCATAGGGGCTGATTACCACCATATTACTCGAAAAACATAACAGAAAAGAAAACGAACATATTTTCAAAGAGGAAAGCACGACAATAGATCAAGATAAACTCAACAAAAATTCTTCATATATAACAGAACAATTGTTTCAAGACTTGGCTCTTGAGAGCTGTAATATAATTCAGAACTTTTGCAATATTAAGTTGGATAACCTCTCCTTTTCCTTTTCATCCTTTGCTCTCCTAAGGAGGGGGCCACTCCACAAGCAACACAATTTCATCAAGAATACGAAGTAATTATGACTTGTTGCATAGAACATAGTTAGCAGGCTTTTGATTGCTAATACTTCACTAACATCAAGGATGAAAAAAAATCACTACATGCTAAAGAGTTGTCACATGACCTAAAGTTGTTGGTTGGCCGGCACCTGAATGATGTGGTCTAGTTGTGAAAATACCAAGCTACGGGGAGAAGAAATGTGCTAGAATTTGACTCCCAACTCCACTGCAACCTGAGTAAAAACCAAGAACCAATATGGGGATGAAAAAATGGAAAGAGAAAAACTTAGATGTTCGAAGCCTAAGATCTTAGAACTGAAGCATTAACTATGTGCAGCCTAGTGTTGCAAGATGCGAACCCCAATTTTAACCATAAAGCAGAACATGGCCAAGGAAAAGTTGGTAAATGCCGGAAATAATTTAATCATCTATATGTTTGCATTCTAAATGATCGGTACAGTGCTTCAATGATGATTAGAAGATCAAATGAGTATAGGATGCCAACCATCCAGATGGGGATTTGCTTTTGGAGTCTGAATCCTCCTCTAAAAGCTTGCAGCTTGGATGTATGATAACTTTACAGTCAATAAATTCAGCATCAACAGTCTACATCCGATTAAAGCATCAATGGAATCTCCATCTCTCAGCCTCCTCATAGCCTCAAAATTCTCTGAGGAACAACAACTCTAAAGTTTCCGTTGCCATCTATCCCTCTTAATTACTAGATATCCCTGTGTGAAAACTTAATTGTAATGGGAGGTATAGTGTGGTTGCTTCTACAAATTTATCAATCAGTGAAATTCAAGTGCCCTTTCGATGCTTCTATTTGGTAAGCATATGCCTCTGATAAAGTTAAAATATTCCTTTGGTTGGCCCTTAGCAACAAGCTACATACAGAAGATAACTTAGTAAAGAAAGATTGACTAGTAAGCTCAGGATGTGTATTTATGAGGGTAGTCAATAGTCAATTAATAACTTATTTATCAAATGTCCATTTTTGAGGTTGATATTGGAAGTCTCGTCCAATATTGTTGGAGTATATGGTTTGCCTTCCAATACCTTAAAGCTATGAACAAAGTAGAGGAAGAAAAAAGTGTAATCTTTAGAAAAAATTAGAATCTGTTTATCATGTTATTCATATGGTCCTTATATTATGAAATAAGAGGAACTTAAGAATCTTTCTTCAAGAGAATATATTTACATCCTTCATCTTACACAAGATTATAGCTAGATTTTTCTATGAATCAATCTTTGTCTTAAAAATGGATTAAATATATACTCGTAGAAGTTTCTCTATACTTTCTTTTCTCTCTTTTTTTTTTATTCTATCTCTTCATTTTTTTACTTGTAATTTCTTATAATAAAGTTTGCTGAGGGAAAAGGTTTCCTCCTTCACGATTATCATTTAAAAAAAAAACTCGTTTGTGCCTTATTAGGCGAAAATAAAAGCCTATTCCAATAGCATCCTTGGACGGCCACTAGTACCTATCATGAAGTCTTTACCACCCTTCCTGATGACGCTCGATCACCTCTCCTGGACGTCGGGAACGGAGGCGCTCCTCGAATCCTCGCCTCGCCGGGTTGATTGCAAGAAAGTTCCGAGGCTGGGGGGGCTCCGGCGGGACCCTCCGACGGCCAAGTTAGTGACTGAGGTCACAGCTGAAGAAGGGCTCGAGTGAGCCCTGTTTTGTGTAGAAAAGAGGGGTCTCCCAGAGGAGGAATCCCTTTTAGAGTTTAGATGACAATTTTGGGGTTATCGCGCATGTACCTGTTTGGTGAGTGGATTTTCCCTTTTATAGGGGTTGACACTGGCACGACCACGTGGGGTGGCGTGAAGTCAGAACGTCTGCAGAGCCCTTGCATGAATCTGGGCTGGTTGGTGGGTTACATCCATTAGCAGCGGGGCTGTCGGGCGGCGCACGTCTGGCACTGTCAGGCGGCGCGCGTCTGGCGCTGTCGGGCGGCGCATGTCAGAGAGTGGTTTCTTGAACCGTTGGGGATGATCTGGCGGGGACTAGGGAATCCCGTCTCATCAGGGCCGAGCTGGGTCGACCCGAGATGGCTGGGGCCTGTCCCGTTGGCAAAGCAGTGTCGGGGCGGGACCGAATAGGCAGACTTGGAGACGCCGGAGCCGAGTCGGGTCAGCCAGGGATGGCCTTGGCCGACTCGGCGGGACTGTAGACGCCGGGGCCGAGTCGGGCCGGCCTGGGATGGCTTTGGCCGACTCGGCGGGACTGGAGACGCCGGGGCCGAGTCGGGCCGGCCGAGGATGGCCTTGGCCGACTCGGCGGGACTGAAGACGCCGGGGCCGAGTCGGGCCGGCCTGGGATGGCCTTGGCCGACTCGCCGGGACTGAGACGCCAGGGCCGAGTCGGGCCGGCCGGGGATGGCCTTGGCTGACTCGGTGGGATTGAAGAAGGCGTCGGGGCTGACATGCTTGGAGACGCAGAGGGTTGGCTAGGAACGCGGCCGCCTGGGTGGTGCCAGGCCGCCTAGCTTGGAGACGTAGGGGGCCGGCTAGGAAGGTGCCGGGACTGCCTGGGAGGTGTCGGGCCGCCTAGCTTGGACATGTCGGGGCCGGCTGGGAAGTGCCGAGGCCGGCTAGCTTGGAGGAGGGGCCGCTTGGGAAGATGCTTGGCCGCCTAGCTTGGACATACCGGGGCCGGCTGGGAAGTGCCGGGGCCGTCTAGCTTGGAGACATAGAGGGCCGGCTAGGAGGATGCCGGGGCCGCCTGGGAGGTGCCGGGCCGCCTATCTTGGACACGCCGGGGTCGGCTGGGAGGATGCCGGGGCCGCCTGGCTTGGAGTAGGGGCCGACTAGGGATATGTCGGTGCTGCCTTGGAGGATGCTGGGGCAGGCTCGGCTTGGACACACCGAGGCCAGCTGGGAGGTGCCGGGGCTGGCTAGCTTGGACACGCCGTGGCCGGCTGGGAAGTACCGGGGCCGCCGGTCTTGGTGTCGGCCTTTGGAACCGTCGGGCGTCGGCTTTTGGGCCGTCGGTCTTGGTGTCGGCCATTGGAGCCGTCGAGCGTCGGCCTTTGGGGCCGACTGTCTTTGAGGTGCCGGCCTTGGAGGTGCCAGTCTTGAAGGTGTCGGCCTTTGGGGCCGACTATCTTGGAGGTGCCGGCCTTGGAGGTGCCGGTCTTGGAGGTGCCGGCCTTGGAAGCGCCGGTCTTAGAGGTGTCGGCCTTTGGGGCCGACTGTCTTGGAGGTGCCGGCCTTGGAGGTGCCGGTCTTGGAGGCGTCGGCCTTTGGGGCCGACTGTCTTGGAGGTGCCGGCCTTGAAGGTGCCGGTCTTGGAGGTATCGGCCTTTGGGGCCGATTGTCTTGGAGGTGCCGGCCTTGGAAGCGCCGGTCTTGGAGGTGTCGGCCTTTGGGGCCGACTGTCTTGGAGGTGCCGGCCTTGGAGGTGCCGGTCTTGGAGGCGTCGGCCTTTGGGGCCGACTCTCTTGGAGGTGCCGGTCTTGGAGGCTGACGCTGGAGGCTGGCGCTGGGGCCGGCGCTAAAGGCCGACACTGGGGGCCAGCGCTGGAGGCCGACGCTGGAGGTGGGCACTGGGGCCGGCGCTGGAGGCCGACGCTCGCGGCTGTCACCCTTTGGGACCGTCCAAAAAATTTTATTTTTCATGGGGTCAACTGGCCCCATCAAATGCCCCCCATACTCCTTGAGCTTGCGTGCCCCATATCCGCTAAGCGAAAGGAGTGTAGAACTTTTACCTTGGCACCTTGCGCTGCCTTGGAGGGACGTCTGCGTGCCTTCTTTGGCTAGCTGAGGGCGGCTAGTAATCCTCTCCCAATGCGGGGTCTGGGAGTGAACCCCGGAAGGTGACCTGAGAGCTGGGAGTTATCAGGTTCCTTTTCTTTAAAGAAATTGGTCTCCTTCTGCAGGGTTGGTCTGCCCCTCAGGAAACTCTGTTGATTGGAATCTGCAAGTCTTGAGCTTGAGGGTGCCGACATGGAGCCGGTCTTGGGTGCCGATGCGGAGGCCGGTCTTTATTGCCGACGCGGAGTCGGTCTTTGGTGCCGACACGGAGTTGGTCTTCATTGCCAACGCAGAGTTGGTCTTTGGTGCCGACGCGGAGTCGGAAAGTCTTTTGAACCCTGGAGGGTGACCTGAGAGCTGAGAGCGTCAGGTTCCTTTTGAACCGCCTCGGGGGTGTGAGAACCGCTACGAGGGGTGACTCAACCGGGTACGGAGCCTTTAGGGTCTTAACTGACTTGGGGGCACCGCCGTGCCGGGGCTGAGTGGTGTCCCATGGGCCGCGATGCCAGTGAGCTCCTTTTGAACCAGCCTGGGGGTTTGTGTTCCGTTCAAGTGGCGACTCAGCCGGGTACAGAGCCTTTAGGGTCTTAACCGACTCGGGGGCACCGCCGTGCCGGGGCCGAGTGGTGTCCCGTGGGCGCGATGCCAGTGAGCTCCTTTTGAACCAACCTAGGGGTTTGTGTTCCGCCCAAGTGGCGACTCAGCCGGGTACGGAGCCTTTAGGGACTTAACCGACTCGGGGGCACCGCCGTGCCGGGGCCGAGTGGTGTCCTGTGGGCCACGATGCCAGTGAGCTCCTTTTGAACCAGCTTGGGGGTTTGTGTGCCGCCCACGTGGTGACTCAATCGGGTACGGAGCCTTTAGGGTCTTAACCGACTCGGGGGCACCGTCATGCCGGGGCCGAGTGGTGTCCCATGGGCCGCGATGCCAGTGAGCTCCTTTTGAACCAGCTTGGAGGTTTGTGAGTCGCCCAAGTGGCGACTCAACCGGGTATGGAGCCTTTAGGGTCTTAACCGACTCGGAAGCACCGCCGTGCCGGGGCCGAGTGGTGTCCCGTGGGCCGCGATGCTAGTGAGCTCCTTTTGAACCAACCTGGGGGTTTGTGTTCCGCCCAAGTGGCGACTCAGCCGGGTACGGAGCCTTTAGGGTCTTAACCGACTCGGGGGCACTGACGTGCTGGGGCCGAGTGGTGTCCATGGGCCACGATGCCAGTGAGCTCCTTTTGAACTAACCTGGGGGTTTGTGTTCTGCTCAAGTGGCGACTCAGCCGGGTACGGAGCCTTTAGGGTCTTAACCGACTCGGGGGCACCGCCGTGCCGGGGCCGAGTGGTGTGCCGTGGGCCGCGATGCCAGTGAGCTCCTTTTGAACTAGTCTGGGGGTTTATTTTCTGCCCAAGTGGTGACTCATACGGGTACGGAGCCTTTAGGGTCTTAACCGACTCGGGGGCACTGCCGTGCCAAGACCGAGTGGTGTCCCATGGGCCGCGATGCCAGTGAGCTCCTTTTGAACCAGCCTGGGAGTTTGTGTTCCGCCCAAGTAGCGACTCAGCCGGGTATGGAGCCTTTAGGGTCTTAACTGACTCGAGGGCACCGCCGTGCCGGGGCCGAGTGGTGTCCCATGGGCCGCAATGCCAGTGAGCTCCTTTTGAATCAACCTGGGGATTTGTGTTCCGCCCAAGTGGCGACTCAGCCGGGTACAGAGCCTTTAGGGTCTTAACCGACTCGGGGGCACCGCCGTGCCGGGGCCGAGTGGTGTCCCGTGGGCCGCGATGCTAGTGAGCTCCTTTTGAACCAGCCTGGGGGTTTGTGTTCTGCCCAAGTGGTGACTCAGCCGGGTACGGAGTCTTTAGGGTCTTAACCGACTTGGAGGCACCGCCGTGCCGGGGCCGAGTGGTGTCCCATGGGCCGCGATGCCAGTGAGCTCCTTTTGAACCAACCGGGGGTTTGTGTTCTGCCCAAGTGGTGACTCAGCCGGGTACGAAGCCTTTAGGGATTTAACCGACTCGGGGGCACCGCCGTGCCGGGGCCGAGTGGTGTCCCATGGGCCGCAATGCCAGTGAGCTCCTTTTGAACCAGCTTGGGGGTTTGTGTGCCGCCCAAGTGGCAACTCAACCGGGTACAGAGCCTTTAGGGTCTTAACCGACTCTGGGGCACCGCCGTGTCAGGGCCGAGTGGTGTCCCATGGGCCGCGATGCCAGTGAGCTCCTTTTGAGCTAGTTTGGGGGTTTTTGAGCCGCTCAAGTGGCGACTCAACCGGGTATGGAGCCTTTAGGGTCTTAACCGACTCGGGGGCACCACCGTGCCGGGGCCGAGTGGTGTCCTGTGGGCCGTGAAGCCAGTGAGCTCCTTTTGAACTAGTCTGGGGGTTTGTGTTCCGCCCAAGTGGCGACTCAGCCGGGTACGGAGCCTTTAGGGTCTTAACCGACTCGAGGGCACCGTCGTGCCGGGGCCGAGTGGTGTCCCGTTGGCCGCGATGCCAGTGAGCTCCTTTTGAACTAGCCTGGGGGTTTGTGTTCCGCCCAAGTAGCGACTCAGCCGGGTATGGAGCCTTTAGGGTCTTAACTGACTCGGGGGCACCGCCGTGCCGGGGCCGAGTGGCGTCCCGTGGGCCGCGATGCCAGTGAGCTCCTTTTGAACCAGCCTGGGGGTTTGTGTTCCACCCAAGTGGCGACTCAGTCGGGTACGGAGCCTTTAGGGTCTTAACCGACTCGGGGGCACCGCCGTGCCGGGGCCGAGTGGTGTCCCGTGGGCCGCGATGCCAGTGAGCTCCTTTTGAACCAGCTTGTGGGTTTGTGTTCCGCCCAAGTGGCGACTCAGCCAGGTACGGAGCCTTTACGGTCTTAACCGACTCGGGGGCACCACCGTGCCAGGGCCGAGTGGTGTCCCGTGGGCCGCGATGCCAGTGAGCTCCTTTTGAACCAACCTGGGGGTTTGTGTTCTGCCCAAGTGGCGACTCAGCCGGGTACGGAGCCTTTAGGGTCTTAACCGACTCGGGGGCACTGTCGTGCCAGGGCCGAGTGGTGTCCCATGGGCCGCGATGCCAGTGAGCTCCTTTTGAACCAGCCTGGGGTTTGTGTTCCGCCCAAGTGGCTACTCAGCCGGGTATATAGCCTTTAGGGTCTTAACCAACTCGGGGGCACCGCCGTGCCGGGGTCGAGTGGTGTCCCGTGGGCCGCAATGCCAGTGAGCTCCTTTTGAACCAGTCTGGGGGTTTCTGTTCCGCCCAAGTGGCGACTCAGTTGGGTACGGAGCCTTTAGGGTCTTAATCGACTCGGGGGCACCGCGTGCCTGGGCCGAGTGATGTCCCGTGGGCCGCGATGCCAGTGAGCTCCTTTTGAACCAGCCTGGGGGTTTGTTGCAAGGGAGAACAAGCCGTGGCGTTAGAAAGGGTCTTCTTTATTACTCATGCTTCTGGAAGTACATCATTGGTAATTCTGGCGGGGGTCGTCCGCGTTCCAGGTACGTGGAACGGGTTTCCCATCGAGCTCTTCTAGTTTGCGTGCCCCCTGGTGGAGTGTTTCAGTGATGCAGTAGGGACCCTCTCAGGAAGTGCGTTACCCGGCAACTCCTCCCCCCTCAGCCGTTTTAGGTGCAGAAGCTGATCCCCAGGACACCATCCTGATCGTCCGCTCTGTGGGAGTGTTGTCGACGGTGGCTTGAGCTGGTAGAGGCCCCACGATGGCCGGCAGTGGCTGTTGCATCTTTTGGACATACTTGCCGAGGTAGCCCCGCTGGATGAGCTCCTCGATGGCCTGCTTCAAGCTGTAACAGCTATCGGTGTTATGACCGTAATCCCGATGGAAACGGCAGTAGCGGCTTGCGTCGCATGGTGCACCTTTCTTCAAGGGTGGAGGACGTTGGAGGTAAGGCTCGCCCTCGATCTCCATCAGGATGTGGGATCGAGGGGCAAGGAGAGGAGTGAGCTCATTCTCGTTGGGGACAGGGCTCCGTTGCTTGTTCTCGGAACGGTGAGGCGGGTCAGCTCGCCTGTGTCGAGGGGGTCCATTGGAGTTTTTTGAGGATTCCCGGTGGGTGAAATTGGCTTCGTCCGCCCGGATGTACTTCTGGGCCCGGAGGAGGAGGTCGGAGTAAGAGCTCGGGGGCTTCTTATCCAGGGAGAAGGTGAAGCGGGACGGAAGGAGTCCTCGCTTCAGCGCCAGGGTGGCCACCGCATCGTCGAGATGGTAGACCTCAAGGGCGGCGGTTTTGAATCGGGACACGAAGTCCCGCAGCGACTCTCCTTCCTTCTGGCGGACGGAGAAGAGGCTGTTTACCACTCTTGGGATTCGACGGCAGGCATCAAAGTGGGCCAAGAATGCCCTTTCCAGCTCCCGGAAGGAGTCGATGCTGTGAGGGGGCAGGCGTGAGTGCCATGCACGGGCGGCCTTCCGCAGAGTTGCGGGGAAGGCCTTGCAGAGGAGGGCATCTGAGGTGCGCTGGACTTGCATCATAGCTTTGTAACTCTCGAGATGGTCGAGGGGGTCGGTCGTACCGTCGTACGGGTCCACCTGGGGGAAGCGGAACCTCAAGGGAACCGGTTCCTCGAGTATGCGGCGAGTGTAGTGAGGATGAGTGTCGAACTCTTCTTCCGGCTGATGGTTGATTTTCTTGGCGAGCTCGTTGAGGCGCCTGTTGTACTCCCCCAGGCGTTCCTCCGCCTGGCGGCTGATCGTCGGGGCCCTCCGAGGTGGCTCGGAGGAAGAAGAAGAAGAGGAGGCAGACGGAGATGGCGACGGAAGTCGGGACTTCCGCCTGGGTTCCTCGTGATGATGTGGCTTGGGAGGAAATTCGTTGGGGCCGTGGTCAGGGGACCGTGGCCGCTTGGAGGGCTCGCGTCCAGGCTTCCTAGTGTAAACTTGACATCGGCCGGTCTCTTGCCGACCGGCCTCCCGCCGAGGAGAACCTCCCCTCGCCGACTGCTGACTGGCGGGGGGAGCGGTCTGGTGCTGGGTGGCCACGGACTGTCGTTGCTGGAGCCCGTGGATCATGGCGGTGAGATTCTGGACTTGCTGGGAAAGAGTCGCAAGCCGCTCCGCTGTTTGGACAGTGGCGTCCGGCGGCGGGCAGGCGACCGAAGGGTCGGCAGCAGGGGGATTGGCCTCCTGCTGTCTAGTTGGCGGGGGAAACCCCGCTGGGCAGCTGATGGAGGCGTCCTGAGCTCGTGTCACCACCATGGCTTCTGGAAGAAGAGAGGGGATGAAAGATGTAGCTCAGGGAGAACGTTCGCTACTTTTTCTTATCCCTCCTACCTGGCGCGCCAATCTGATGACGCTCGATCACCTCTCCTGAACGTCGGGAACGGAGGTGCTCCTCGAATCCTTGCCTCACCGGGTTGCCTGCAAGGAAGTCCCGGGGCCGGACGGGGCTCTGGCAGGACCCTCCGATGGCCAAGTTAGTGACTGAGGTCACAGCTGAAGAAGGGCTCGAGTGAGCCCTATTTTGTGTGGAAAAGAGGGGTCTCCCAGAGGAGGAATCCCTTTTAGAGTTTAGATGGCGATTTTGGGGGTTATCGCGCATGTACCTGTTTGGTGAGTGGATTTACCCTTTTATAGGGGTTGACACTGGCATGACCACGTGGGGTGGCGTGAAGTCAGAATGTCTGCAGAGCCCTTGCGTGAATCTGGACTGGTTGGTGGGTTACGTCCCATCAGCAGCGGGGCTATCGGGCGGCACGCGTCTGGCGCTGTCAGGCGACGCGTGTCTGGCGCTGTCGGGCAGCGCGTGCCAGAGAGCGGTTTCTTGAACCGTTGGGCTGATCTAGCGGGGACTGGGGAATCCCGTCTGATCAGGGCCGAGCTGGGTCAACCCGAGATGGCTGGGGCCCGTCCCGCTGGCAAGGCAGTGTCGGTGCGGGGCCGAATAGGCGGACTTGGAGACGCCGGGGCCGAGTCGGGTCAGACAGGGATGGCCTTGGCCGACTCGGCGGGACTGGAGATGTCGAGGCCGAGTCGGGCCGACCTGGGATGGCCTTGGCCGACTCGGCGGGACTAGAGACGCCGGGGCCGAGTCGGGCCGGCCGGGGATGGCCTTAACCGACTCGGCGGGACTGGAGACGCCGGGCCCAAGTCGGGCCGGCCGGGGATGGCCTTGGCCGACTCGGCGGGACTGGAGACGCTGGGGCCGAGTCGGGCCGGCCTGGGATGGCCTTGGCCGACTCGGCGGGATTGGAGAAGGCGTCAGGGCCGACTTGCTTGGAGACACAGAGGGCTGGCTAGGAAGATGTCGGGGCCGCCTGGGTGGTGCCGGGCCGCCTAGCTTGGAGACGTAGGGGGCCGGCTAGGAAGGTGACGGGGCCGCCTGGGAGGTGCCGGGCCGCCTAGCTTGGACATGTCGGGGCCGGCTGGGAAGTGCCTGTTAGGGTTTAGACCTGTGATTAATAGCAATGGGATTCCCTGTTGAACAAGAACTAGAACTAAGGATTCCTAATCCTGTTAGGTTTAGACCTTGATGAATAGCAATGGGATTCCCCGTTCAACAAGAACTAGAACTAAGGATTCCCAATCCTGTTAGGTTTAGACCTTGATGAATAGCAATGGGATTCCCCGTTTAACAAGAACTAGAACTAAGGATTTCTAATCCTGTTAGGTTTACTTCTTGAAAAGGAGGAAGATGGGGAGGAGAAAGAAAGGGCTGCCGCCCTATGATGAGAGAAGGGAATTTTTGGGAGAAAAGAATCTGTTCTCTATTCCATCCAAACCCTAGAGACTAGAGTTTAAATACATCCACGAAGTGGGCCAGGCCCAGACTCAACAAAAAACTCCCATGGACTAACCAATGAGATTAAACTAATCCCCAAGCCCGTGTACACCCGTGACTTGATTTAATCTCAACCCTTGGACTCAAACCCAGCCCAATACAAGTTAGCCCACCTGGGCCTTTAGCACCACACCAGGCCCAACAATCTCCACCTTGGTGCTTTCAAGGCCTCAGCACGTCCACTGTGTCCATCAGCTTTAACAACGAAATACACTTTTGAAAACTGTCCCGTGGAAGAACCTTAGTCAGTGCATCTGCTGGATTTTCTTTGGTGTATACCTTCACCAGCTCCACCTCACCATCTTCCACCAGCTCTCTGATCCTGTGGTATCTGAGGTCAATGTGCTTCGTCCTGGCATGATAGACTGCATTCTGCGCAAGCATCAGAGCACTCTGGCTGTCACTATGCACCTGGACAACCTTCTGATCAAGTCCCATCTCCAGCATCAAGCCCTTCAGCCAAAGAGCTTCCTTTGCTGCCTCTGTGATACCTATGTATTCTGCCTGGTAGATAAGGCTGTGATGGGCTGCAGACATGATCTCCACGATACTGGACCACCAAACAGGCTGAACACAAAGCCTGTTGTGGATCTCCTAGTGTCCACATCTCCACCAAAGTCTGCATCCACATACCCATATAACTGCCCACGAGCCTCCTTGGATAAGTTGGATCTCTCAGCATCTTCTTGCTGTCCATAGCAAATACCAACCCCAACTGTACCTACCAAGTACCTGAAGATTCCCTTCAGTGCTCGCCAGTGCTCCCTACCAGGGTGCGCCATGAACCTGCTCACCTGGCTCACTGCATGGGCTATGTCTGGCCTACAACATACCATGGCATACATAAGGCTCCCAACACCAGAAGCATATGGTACCTTCTCCATCTCCTGAGCCTCCACCTCAGTCTGTGGTGACATGGTCTTCGATAAGGAAAAATGTGCTGCCAAAGGTAGTGCTGTCGGTTTGGCATCCTTCATCCCATATCGCTCCAGAATCTTTTTAATGTAGCCACCCTGACTCAGATGCAGCACACCTTTGGATCTATCTCTGATGATTTCCATCCCTAGGATCTTCCTGGCTGGCCCCAGATCCTTCATCTCAAACTCCCGAGACAAAGCTATCTTCAGTTCCTGTACAGCCTTCTCACTCTTGCATGCTATCAGCATGTCATCTACATACAAGAGTAAGTACATCCTAGACCCATCATCCAGAGATTTAACATACACACAAGAATCATACTCACACCTGGAAAGTCCAATGCTCCTAACATAAGTGTCAAATCTCTTGTACCACTGCCTCGGCGACTGCTTCAGCCCATACAGAGATTTCTTCAGCAAACAGACTTTCCCATCTGATCTTGGTTCTCTAAACCCTGGTGGCTGCTCCATGTAGATGCTCTCCTCCAAATGACCATGGAGGAATGCTGTCTTCACATCCATCTGCTCCAGCTCCAAGTCCTGAGCTGCTACAATACTCAATAATAGTCTGATGGAAGTGTGCCTGACAACTGGAGAAAATATCTCACCATAATCGATGCCTTCTTTCTGAGAGTATCCTTTGGCCACTAGTCTTGCCTTATACCTGATACCCTCTTGTTCTGAAGCTCCTTCCTTGCGCTGATAAACCCATTTACAACCAATGGGTTTCTTTCCTTGTGGCAGCTGGACCACCTGCCACGTATTATTCTGTGAAGAGACTGCATTTCCTCTGCCATAGCATGGATCCACCTATCTCTATCCTGACTTTCCATAGCCTCCTCATAGGTGAAAGGGTCTCCATTCGCTGTCACCAGGGCATATGACAACGAATCCTCAAAGCCGTATCGAACTGGTGGTCGCACGTTCCTCCTGGGCCTTTGCTGTGCGATCCCAGTATCAGTCCCCTGTCCAGCTGCATCCTGCTGAACTCCCTGGCTTCTACCCCCTCTGTCAGTCCTCTCCACCTGAATCTCAAATCCTCCTGGTCCACTAGCAAATGGCACAACTGTATAGGAGGTTGTCTGACTAGTGTTACCGTGTTCTACCTCCTGTAGTCCCTGCTGTGCATCCATGCCACTTCTGTTCTGGAGGATTGAGCTCTCATCAAAGGTTACATCTCTGCTGATGACAACCTTCTTCTCCAAGGGGTCCCATAGCCGATACCCCTTGACTCCTCGCGGGTAGCCTAGGAACACCATCTTCTTAGACCTGGCATCCAACTTACTCCGCTCCCCAGCTCCAACATGCACATATGCTGTGCATCCAAACACCCTTAGATGGTTTAGGCTTGTCTTCCTTCCAGACCATATCTCCTCTGGAATGTCTCCATCTAACCTGGTGTGCGGTGACCGATTGACCAAGTAGCTAGCTGCATCTACTGCGTCAACCCAGAACATCTTTGGAAGCCCTGCCTGCAGCCTTAAGCATCTTGCCTTTTCCAATAGTGTTCTGTTCATCCTCTCAGCCACCCCATTCTGTTGAGGAGTTCCCATCACCGAGAAGTGCCTTCTGATGCCCCACTCCTCACAAAAAATCTGGAACTCCCTGCTGGTGTATTCCCCGCCATTATCAGACCTCAGACACTTCACACTTTTACCCTGCTCCTTCTCCACCTCAGCCTTCCAGATTTTGAACTTGGTGAAGACCTCTGATTTCTCCTTCATAAAGTAGATCCACAGCTTCCTTGAGAAATCATCTATCAGGGTCATAAAGTATCTGGCCCCATTCCTTGCAGAAACTGGGGCTGGTCCCCAGACATCTGTGTGTACTAACTCCAGGGGTTCAGCACTCCTAGCTGTGCTGACTGAGAACTGTACTCTCCTCTGCTTTCCCATCTGACAAGGCTCACAGATCTCCATATCTCCGCTACTCAAGTCTGGAAGCAGACCTCTCTTGCTCAGTTCTTTCATCCCCTTGTCTCCCATGTGGCCCAGGCGGTAATGCCACATCCTGTACACATCCCGGGGATCTTGCTCCACAGCTGCCACCTCAGATTTCACAGTCATCACAGAGCCCTCCATCTTGTATAGATTATTTTCCAGCCTCCTCCCTCTCATCACCACCATGGCTCCATTGGAGATGTTCAGAACTCCACTCCTGGCACGACTGCTGAAGCTGTATCCAGTCCGCTCCAAGTACCCCAGTGATACCAGATTCTTCTTGAGTTCTGGAACATGCTTCACACTGGTAAGAGTGCGCACCATACCATCAAACATCCTCACCCTCACTGTGCCAATACCTGCCACCTTGCAAGGGTGATTATCTCCAAGAGTCACATTCCCCTCCTCAACCTCTGTGTAAGTACTGAACCACGACCGGTTGGGAGTGTAATGATGAGAACAGGCTGAATCCAAGGTCCACATCTCTGTGCTGTGCCTGTGATCATCTGATACAACCAAGAGATCATCCTCCACCTCCTGATCTGCAACTGTACTCACAGACTCAGATCCTCCTTTTTCTCCCTTCTGATTTTTCCACTTAGGACAATTCTTCTTAAAATGTCCTACCTCTCCACACTTATAGCACTTCAGCTCTCTCTTGCCTTTCCTGGACTTTGATCGTCCTCCAGACTTACTTCTGTCCCTGCCCCTACCTCTGCCTGTCCTTTCCCCAACTGATAGACCCTCCTGGGGAACAGCTTCCTTGGTCATCTTCTCCCTCTGCTCATTCGTCCGAAGCACCGAGACAATATCTTCATAAATTAATGTCTCCTTCCCATAGAGCAGTGTTGTGACCAATGAGTCATAAGACGTGGGCATTGAACATAAAAGCAGAAGTGCTTTATCTTCTTCCTCCATCTTGACCCCGACATTCAGAAGTTCATTGCTCATCTGGTCGAATATCTGGATGTGACCCAGCACATCTCCACCTTCTGACATCCGAAGGCTGTAGAGGCGCTTCTTCAACATCAACTTGTTGCACATATTCTTCCCCATATAGAGGGTGTGCAACTTCGTCCAGAGTCCCTTCGGGGTCTTCTCCTCCAGCACTGAATAGAGGACTGAATCCGCCAGACAGCCCTGATCATTGAACATGTCTTCTTCTCCAATGAAATCCACTGCTTGTCTGTCATCCCATCTGGCCTTTCCTCCAAAGCCAAATCTAAACCCTGCTGCACAAGGAGGTCCTCTACCCGGACTTTCCACATGGAGAAACTTCCCTTCCCATCAAACTTCTCAACCTCTATTTTTATGCTACTCCCCATGGCCAATTTCAAAAATAGCACAAAAATAAATTTTATAAAATAGAGAAGTACCTTGACGAGATTCTGTTGAAATTATTTCAACTCCTTGAAGGCCTCCAGATTACTCCTTGAACCAGGCTCTGATACCACTTGTTAGGGTTTAGACCTTGATTAATAGCAATGGGATTCCCTGTTGAACAAGAACTAGAACTAAGGATTCTAATCCTGTTAGGTTTAGACCTTGATGAATAGCAATGGGATTCCCCGTTCAACAAGAACTAGAACTAAGGATTCCAATCCTGTTAGGTTTAGACCTTGATGAATAGCAATGGGATTTCCGTTCAACAAGAACTAGAACTAAGGATTTCTAATCCTGTTAGGTTTACTTCTTGAAAAGGAGGAAGATGGGGAGGAGAAAGAAAGGGCTGCCGCCCTATGATGAGAGAAGGGAATTTTTGGGAGAAAAGAATCTGTTCTCTATTCCATCCAAACCCTAGAGACTAGAGTTTAAATACATCCACGAAGTGGGCCAGGCCCAGACTCAACAAAAAACTCCCATGGACTAATTCAATGAGATTAAACTAATCCCCAAGCCCGTGTACACCCGTGACTTGATTTAATCTCAACCCTTGGACTCAAACCCAGCCCAATACAAGTTAGCCCACCTGGGCCTTGATAGCTCCACACCAGGCCCAACAGTGCCGAGGCTAGCTAGCTTGGAGGAGGGGCTGTCTGGGAAGATGCTGGGCCGCCTAGCTTGGACATGCCGGGGCCTGCTGGGAAGTACCGGGGCCGCCTAGCTTGTAGACGTAGAGGGCTGGCTAGAAAGATGTCGGGGCCGCCTGAGAGGTGCCGGGCCGCCTAGCTTGGACACGCCGGGGCCGGCTGGAAGGATGCCAGGGCCGCCTAGCTTGGAGTAGGGGCCGGCTAGGGATATGCCGGTGCCGCCTTGGAGGATGCCGGGACAGGCTCGACTTGGACACGCCGGGACCGGCTGGGAGGTGCCGGGGCCGGCTAGCTTGGACATGCCGTAACCGGCTGGGAAGTGTCGGGGCCGCCGGTCTTGGTGTCGGCCTTTGGAGCCGTCGGGCGTCGGCCTTTGGGGCCAACTATCTTCGAGGTGCCGGCCTTGGAGGTGCCGGTCTTGGAGTGTCGGCCTTTGGGGCTGACTGTCTTGGAGGTGCTGGCCTTGAAGGTGCCGGTCCTGGAGGTGTCGGCCTTTGGGGCCGACTGTCTTGGAGGTGCCGGCCTTGGAAGCGCCGGTCTTGGAGGTGTCGGCCTTTGGGGCCGACTGTCTTGGAGGTGCCGGCCTTGGAAGCGCCGGTCTTGGAGGTGTCGGCCTTTGGGGCCGACTGTCTTGGAGGTGCCGGCCTTGGAGGTGCTGGTCTTGGAGGCATCGGCCTTTGGGGCCGACTGTCTTGGAGGTGCCGGCCTTGGAGGTGCCGGTCTTGGAGGTGTCGGCCTTTGGGGCCGACTGTCTTGGAGGTGCCGGTCTTGGAAACGTCGGCCTTTGGGACCGACTGTCTTCGAGGTGCCGGCCTTGGAGGTGCCGGTCTTGGAGGCCGACGCTGGAGGCTGACGCTGGGGCCGGCGTTGAAGGACGATGCTGGGGGCCGGTGCTGGAAGCCGACGCTGGAGGTGGTGCTGGAACCGGCGCTGGAGGCCGACGCTCGCGGCTGTCACCCTTTGGAACCGTCCAAAAAAATTTATTTTTTATGGGGGTCAACTGGCCCATCACTTTCAATGTATAAAGAAGCTCATTTTAGTCATGAAGGACCAAGAGGCGATGCAACGTCGAAGAAAAGATGGTCTTTGCCAGTTTTCTTCTCCAATAAAGTAATAAATAAACAAATAAAATCGAAGTCTAGTTCACGTGGACTGGGTTCAAATATTCCGAGGCTCAGCAAACTCTCCTAACATCCGGTCACCAGAAATGCTGCTGAAATTTTTTGTTTTGGCCCTCCTTATAAATCTCTCGGTCTCGAACGAAGACAACTTCACCTTCAATGGATTCCAGGGAGCTAATCTGAGCATGGACGTCCTAGCCACCATTTCACATGATGGCCTCCTCATGCTGACCAACCAAAGTGAGTATCTTAAAGCCCATGCCTTCTTCCCGGTTCCACTTCGCTTCAAGAAATCACCGGTCAGTGAGGAAGGCTCCTTCTCTAGCTACCACTTTCGTGTTTGCAATTGTACCTAAATACCCAACGTTTGGCCCCTCTGTGGCTTCTCCTTCGCGCTCTCTCCCACCACCAACTTTTCTGAAACCCTCATTACCAACCAATTCCTCGGCCTCTTCAACTCTGACAACAACGGCATGTCATCCAATCATATTCTTGCTGTGGAGTTCGACACCCTCTTCAATGCTGATGTCCAAGACATGCATCAATAACAACCATGTCGGAATTGACGTTAATGGTGCAATATCCAGTGAGTCCCACACCGCCGGTTACCATTCTGATGACAGTAATCAGGAGTTCAAGAACATAACCCTCATCAGCGGCGACCCAATGCAAGCTTGGATAGAATATGATGGCTTCAAAATGCAACTTAATGTAACATTAGCTCCTTTGAAGGTTCCAAAGCCAAACCTTCCTCTCTTGTGTTCAACCATCAATCTTTCTAATGTGTTGCTGGATTTCATGTATGTGGGTTTCTCTTTATCTACAACCTTCTCCTCTTCGTATTATTACATTCTTGGGTGGAGTTTTAGCATGGCCAGAAAAGCTGAACCACTCGATCTCTGGAGACTTCCTTTGCTACCACCACGTAATCTGGGAGGAGATGAGAAGAAACCGAAGTATTTGACAATATGGCTACAGCTGGGTTGTATCAGTAAGCGTGCTAACGAGCCTCGGTGCCATCATTTTGATGGTGAGAAAGAAAAATAAGTTTGCAGAGCTACATGACGAGTGGGAACTTGGCTACGAATCTCTTAGGGTCACATACAAAGATCTATACAAAGCAACCGAGGGCTTCAAGGAGAAAGGTCTCCTTGGAGTTGGAGGTTTTGGTCGGGTTTATAGAGGGGTCATGCCCAAGTCTCGAACCGAAGTTGCAGTAAAAAGAATTAGCCACGGATCGGGACAAGGAGTTAAAGATTTTATAGCCGAGATCATGAGCACCACCGGTCGGTTCCGCCATCGGAACTTGGTGCAGCTCCTGAGCTACTGTCGGCGCAAAGGAGAACTACTCTTGGTCTATGACTACATGCCGAATGGCAGCCTCGATAAGTTCATCTTTGGTCAAAGAAAAGCTAATGCTCAATTGGTGTCAAAACATTTGGAATCATCAAAGGAGTGGACTCGGCCGGGCTTCTTTATTTGCATGAAGATGGTGAGAAGGTGGTGATTCACAGGGACATCAAGGCAGGCAATGTTTTGCTCGACGCTGACATGGATGGGAGGCTAGGCGATTTTGGCCTAGCTAGATAGATTATACGAACACGGGGCCAATCCTTCAACCACCCACGTTATGGGAACCATGGGCTATCTCGCGCCAGAGCTTTCAAGGACTGGCAAGGCCACCACCAGCTCTGATGTGTTTGCTTTTGGAGCATTCCTTCTCGAGGTTGCCTGTGGAAGAAGACCAATCGAGCCAGGAGAACAAGCAGATCAGGAGCAGAATTTAGTGGACTGGGTCTTTAAGAATTGGCGAAAGGGAACGATCCTTGACGCAAGCGACCCAAGATTGAGAAGCGAATACGTGGTAGAAGAAATGGATATGGTTTTGAAGCTTGGATTGCTATGCTCGAGCACGATGCCTGCGGCTAGGCCAAGCATGAGGCAGGTGACACAAATTTTGGATGGTGATGTTCCCCTTCCTTAACTACTGCCTAGTTATCCAATTGCTAGTGGATTAGCATCAATGGAAAGTGAAGGGCTCGGTGGTTTCATCTTGGCGTCGTACCCTTCCTTGGGCCGTCGCATCAGTCCTGTTCAGGGGGCAGTGAATGAATTAAATTCTGGTACCGATAGCTCTTGGGCGATCACCATGTAACTAGCATGACGAATCCAAGAAGTTAGCAGCATATAACTCCCTACTTTTTCTTAAGGTGAAATAAGAGTTTTTTTTTTTCACTGTTCTTTTACTTTCATGTACAACAATGTTGTTTATATACAATTTAGTTTATTTTATGTACAGTGGTGTTGGGATTTAGTTCTTGATGATCCATGATAAGATCAATCTCACTGAAAAAAATCCCAAACTTTCATTCTTTATTACAAACAATCAGATTAATGTAGAAATAATCTCTCCTTTTGAACCCCTTGTTCCGGGTTCAAAACCCATGGTCCCTTTCTTTTTTATTTACTTTCTAGATTATTTAATCCTCCGCTGAAATTCATCATGGACCAATTCCGTTTCTACTCCAATGCACGGATCACGAAGGCATCCTTTCCCTTCAAGAAGTCAATTCCACTCCAACGCACGGATCACGAAAGCCTTCTTTCCCTTCAAGAAGTCAAGCTTCTTAGCACCACATCATCTCCCTTCCCACCGTGTACATGAGTCTAGGCTGAAACTCACGGTTTTTCCTTTACGTCTTCACGTGAAGCCTTCATGTAAGCCTTCTTCCCAGCCTTCCTCCCGTAAGTGATTCCCCCACTCCCTCTTCTTCACTTCCCATGGAATCCTTAGAACCAACCCTCACATCAACATGAAGCTTTTCATGTATGAAAGCCGCGAGCCTTGGGATAAGGAAGCTTGAGAGCTCGCTGAAATTTCTCACACGGAATCCACCACCGCGCGATGCCTTCCTTCCTAGGAGCCACAACGAAGCCGCACAGCTTTGTTCTCCTCAAAGAAGGTGATGGAGATTCCACAAAGCCATGCGGCTTCGTTCCAAGAGGAGACGACTGTGATGAGAAAGAAATTAGAATTGAAAGAAATGAATCTATGTTCTATTCCATCAAAATCCTAGATATTATGATTTAAATATATCCAGGCCAGGCCCAGACTCAACAAAAATTCTCATGGACTAACCCAATGAGATTAAACTAATCCCTAAGCCTGTGTACACCCGTGACTTGATTTAATCTCAATCCTTGGATCCATACCCAGCCCAATACAAGTTAGTCCCTCTGGGCCTTGATAGCACCACACCAACCCCACTCCATCTTGATGCTTTCAAGGCCTCAGCATGTCCATCATGTCCATCAGCTGTATCCCTATGAAATTGTCCTGTGAAAGAACCTTGGTCAATACATTGCTGGGTTCTCCTTGGTGTGTATCTTTACCAGCTCCACTCAATCTTCTTCCACCAACTCTCTGTAGTCGAAGCCTTCTTTCCGAAAGTATTCTCTGGCCACTAGTCCTACCTTATATCTGATACCGCCTTGCTCTAAAGGCCCTTTCTTGCACTGATAAATTCATTTGCAACTAATGAATTTCTTTTCTTGTAGCAATTGGAGCACTTGCCATATGCCAGTCTTGTGGAGAGACTGCATCTTCTCTACTATAGCCTGCATCTCTACCATAGCCTAGACCCACCTATCCCTATTCTGGTTGTTCTGGCTCTTCATAGCCTCCTGATAGGTATAAGGGTCTTCATTCACTGTCACTAGAGCATATGACATCGAATCCTCAAAGCCGTATCGAACTGATGGTTTCACGTTTCTCCTGGGACTGTGTAGTGCGATCCCAGTATCAGTCCCCTGCCCAGCTGCATCTTGCTGAGTTCTCTGCCCAGCTGCTTCTTGGCTTCTGACCCCTTTGTCATTCCTCTCCATATGAATCTCAAATCCTCCTGGTCCACTAGGAAATGACACAACTGTGTAGGAGGTCATCTAACTAGTATTACTGTGTTCCACCTCTTATAGTTTCTGTTGTATATCTGTACCATCTCTACTCCGAAGGATCGAGCTCTCATCGAATGTCACATCCCTGCTAATGACAACCTTCTTTTCTAAGGGTTTCCATAGCCAATACCCCCTTGATTCCACGCGGATAGCCCAGGAACATCATCTTCTTTGACCTAACATCCAAATACTCCGCTCCCCAGCACCAACATGAACATATGCCGTGCATCTGAACATCCTCAGATGGTTCAGGTTTGTCTTCCCTTCAGACCATATCTCCTCTGTAATGCCTCCATCCAACCTAATGTGCGATGACCAATTGACCAAGTAGCTAGCTGCACTTACTGCGTTAACCTAAAATATCTTTGGAAGCTCTGCCTGCAGCCTCAAGCATCTTGCTTTTTTCAATAGTATTCTATTCATCCTCTTAGCCATCCCTTTCTATTGAGAAATTTTCATTACCAAGAAGTGCCTTTTGATGCCCCACTACTCACAAAATCTCTGAAACTCCCTACTAGTATATTTCTCACCATTATCTGACTTCAAATACTTCACACTCCTACCCTGCTCCTTCTCCACCTCAGCCTTCCATATCCTAAACTTGGTGAAGAACTCTGATTTCTCCTTCATTAAGTAAACCCTCTGCTTCTTTGAGAAATCATCTATCAGGGTAAAGCAGTATTTGGCCCCATTCCTTATAGAAATCGGGGCTGATCCTCAGACATCCATATGTATTAGCTCCAAGGGTTCTGCACTCTTAGCTGTGCTGAACAAGAAATGCACTCTCCTCTGCTTCGCTATCTGGTATGGCTCACAAATCTCCAAATCTTCACCACTTAGGTTTAGAAGTAGCCTTCTTTAGTTCAATTCTTTTATCCCCTATCTTCCATGTGGCCTAGGTGGTAATGCCACAACCTGTACACATCCCGATGATCATGTTCCACAGCTGCTATCTCATATTTTTTGATCATTACAGAGCCCTCCAATATGTATAGGTTGTTCTTCATTCTTCTCCCTCGCATCACCACCATAGCTCTATAGGATATGTTCAGAACTCTCCTGGTATGACTGCTGAAGCTGTATACAGTCCGCTCCAAGTACTCCAATGACACCATATTCTTCTTGAGTTTTGGAACATGCTTCATGCTGGCAAGAGTGCGCATCATAAACATCCTTACCCTCACTATGCCAATCCCTGCCACCTTGCAAAGGTGATCATCTTCAAGAGTCACACACCCCTCATCAACTTCTGTGTAAGTGCTGAACCACGACTGATTGGGAGTGTAATGATGAGAACAAGCTAAATCGAAGGTCCACATCTCTGTGTTGTGCATGTGACTATCTGATACCACTAAGAGATCATCCTTCACCTTCTGGCCTACAACTATCACTACAAGAAAAATAAAATATTGCGACGCCCAAATGCGTCGCAATTGCGTCGCTAAACATGCTATTGCGATGCAATAGCGACGCAATGACGGCGTCGCTCAGATGTCCGTCGCAATACCCATTTGTCGCAATTGCGTTGCAATATTGCGACGCTCTGCGACTCAACGTTGCGACGCATCCAAATGCATCGCTAAATTTAAAATTAATTTGTAATATTTAAAATTATTATTAAATATTGCGACACACTAAATTGCATCGCAATATTGCGACGCACCTAGCTGCGTCGCAATATTTAATAATAATATTTTTGGTATAATAGCGATGCAATTTGAGTCATTAATGCGTCGCAAATAATTTTTTTTAAAATATTACGACGCAAGGTCATTGCGTCGCAATAATTATTAAAAATATTTTAGATATAATAGCGACGTAATTTTAGTCGCTAATGCGTCGCTATTAAATTTATTTTTAAATTATTACGATGCCAGGTCATTGCGTTGTAATATTTAATAATATTATTTTAAAAATATTAGCGATGCAATTTCAGTCGCTAATGCGTCGCAAATTAAATTTTTAAAAAATATAAAAGATTCAAAATTAAAATGGTTAATACAATTTCGTTAAATCTAAATATTGATAGAAACATTTTTCACTCAATCCAAACAATAATCAATTTTTAAAAATAATATATATATTAAAATTTGAAGTTTTTACAACATAAAAAAAGAAAAGAAAAATACATCAAAAATCTGGGCGATCACGTTGAGGCTGAAGACTCTGTGACAAGCGGCTAACCATATCCCGTAAATAATGCATCTCATCTCGCATGTCTGCAATCTCCTAATTCCGGCCTCGCATACGATCCTCGAAATCCTGCTCGACCTCCTGGTGAACCTCCTCTGCAATAGATCTGCGAAGGTTGTGTAAACGCTCGGAAGGAATATCACCAGAAACTCGCGAGCTGGAGGCCTGATGGGGAAAATATGTAGAAGCTCTAGTGCCCAGACCATAGACCCTGCGGTCTCGTGGCTGGGCACCAACAGCCTCCAAAAATACACGCTGACTCTCCTCTGCTGAGAGTTCGACGGGCGTCTCCCCATCAGTAGAGTCGACCTGCGATGCCTGGGAGCGAAGCTCCTCGACTCGTGTCTTGAAATTATGAAATCAACAATAAATGAGTTAATAAATTTCTCGAAATAAAATTTTAGAAATTAAATAGATACTACATAAATCTAATTTCTTACCGCAACCTCCCGTGATCGCGTGTCGACCCAGGAACCGTCCCTCCTGGTGTGTGTTGCCCTGAATAGACGAAACTCACCAGGATCTCCGCCCTCCTGCTCAGACTATAACAAAAAAAAAGATATTAATACAAATATTTGTAAATAACTAAAATAGTAATTAAAATATTTATGTTTTCTTACCATACGCCGTCTGTGCTTCTGAATCGAAATGGAGCCCGAAGTATGGCGGGAGAGACCCATGCCAGGACCGCCCTTCTCAGATCGGTGGTTCGTGCTGGCTGATGCGGACCTCCTGCGCCAGCCATCGGACTGCCAGGCCTACTGCCACTCGTGCCAAATACCCTCTGGCACGTGCACAGGATGCTGACCCGATGACCTCCAACGATGAAGCATGTCGGAGTATCGGCGTCCCGTCAGAGCCTCCCATGCTGCCCTAATGGCATCATGGCTGGCAGGATCCCACGTAAACTTTTTCTGCATTAAAATAAATAGTTAGTTTCTAAATTTATTAAGTTTAAGAAATTTTTATATCACTGATAAATTGTATTTAATAAGTTTACCTGAAACTCAGAAAAATAAAACTCCCTCGTGGCTGGAGATACGTGGCGCCAATCGTAGCCACTAGGATCTGCACGCCTCTGAAATACGGCGCTGATGTGGCTGGATACATGATGCTGCTCAATGAATCTATTAAAAAAATGCATGTTTATAAGTAATTGACTTAAAAACATAAACATATATTTTTAATTAGTATATACTTACATCCCCTGAGCATCAAGTCGAAGTACAGTGCGGCCGATGGTGGAAGAACTCTCGGAGGTATGTGCCGATCGGCTGGATGGTAATACTGCTGGAGAGATCGAAGGTTGTGCGACTGCTGGAGATCCAAACTCTCCATCTCCGATGCTCATGTGATCTGATGCAGCAGGGCTACGTCCCTGCTCACTCCGTCTGTCGTCGGTAGATCTATCTCTGCCCGTCATACTGAAAATACTAAAGATTTATACAATTAAATTACGATTAATGATTGACTATGTAAAAATTTAACACTTATAAAAAAAGTTAAATTTTAAAAAACCTCTATGTTTAATCGGTGTCATTTGTTTCGTGAAATGTTGGTTCAACATCCGATGCCGTATCGGATTGCGAATCAGTTTCATTATCATCGGAAGGAAACCGAACATTTGCATCCGCAATTTCTTGGACATCACCATTTGGATCTCTAAGTGATGTTTCAGGAGCCCTTGTGTCGTCCTCAATTGCATGCATTTCCATCTCATCCTCTTGAAATGCAGGGCACTCGGCTGATTGACTTGATGAACTCTCCTCTAATACGATTGTTGAACGTGGGACGATTTTAGAAATGGCCCACCAATCTCGCTTGTCGTTGCGCAAACTTGGATATCCGCAGTAAAAGACTTGCTGAGCTTGGGATGCAAGGATGAATGGGTCATATTTCTGCAATCTTCGTCGATGGTTCACTTCAACCAAATTGTAGTCGTTATGAACCCTTTTGCCCATAGGAACTATCGGATCGAACCAATCAAACGAAACAATACGGTTCGTTTCATAGGCCAACCGGGATATTCAACTTCAACCACCTCTACTAACTTTCCATAATAATCCTGCATATTTGCTCCAACACTTTCTCCTTTACACACACGCCCCAGTTCTGCGTGCCTCTTGAAGCTGCTAATCGTTCAATCTGAAATTTGTACCCATTTACAAAATAGCCAGTAGAGGTTGTTACGGTCTTCAATGGCCATTGCGATAGACATTTAATGAAAATATTGTCGGTTGTGGACCATGGACCGTTGACCTATAAATTAATAAGCTATTGACATCCAATTCAAAAAATAATAGCCATTATCGAAATGATTGAGTGATACTACTCACAAATTCATAAAACCAGTAAGCAAACTCCGTTTCTAATTTCTGCCCAATTGCAACTTGACTGATGTCGGGATTCATCTGTCGTTGTCTATCACAAAACATCCTTATGGGATGAAAAGGATGAAAACTAATGTTAGAAATTAAATATTATGGTATTGTAATTTAAATTAAAATTTCTAATTTAGCATTGAAGTATACACTTACTCAATATATGGATCGACTTCTCTACAGTTCATTAGGATGTAATAATGTGCTGCATTATACTCCATATCGCTAAGATTTCTTGACTTCTGCCCACCAAATGAATGGCCGATAGCTTTAAAAATTGATATTCTACCGTCATTAGCTTCTCCTTCGTCCACACATACGTCATCGTTACGACCATGATTTTGGCTCCTCGTGTGGACGTGACCCTCAAAGTAATGTGAGGCAAAAGCTGAAACTTCTTCGACCAAGTGTGCATTGCATATAGAACCTTCAACCCTTGCCTTATTACGCACATTATTTTTTAACTTCTTAAGATACCTATATGTAAAGTTGCAACAAAAAATTAACCAATTTTCAAGCAATGAAATAATATTTGAAATGTCAACATATCTTAATGATGTATATATTTACCTCTCGAAAGGATACATCCAGCGATACTGCACGGGACCAGCTATGCTCGCTTCGTATGGCAAGTGAACCGGTAAATGCTCCATTGAGTCAAAAAAACTGGGAGGAAATATTCGCTCAAGCTTGCATAAAATAATTGGAATTTCCTCCTCAAGCCTTGCCATGGATGCAGAAGTAATGACTGCGGCAGATAACTCCTTGAAGAATAAGCTAAGCTCCGTAATTGCCTTCCAGACATGTTGCGGAAGCAACTCACGAAAAGCTATAGGTAATAACGTTGCATGAAAACATGGCAGTCGTGACTCTTCATGCCGAACAACTTGAGCTTATGCATGTCCACACACCTACCGATATTTGAGGCATAACCATCTGGAAATTTTAACCCTCTAAGCCAGTTACATAAAACTTCTCGTGAATTTCTGTCAAGAGTGTAACAGGCTTTAGGATAGGTCCATCGGCACTCCTTCTCAAATCACCTCTTCTGCAGTACTGATTAAGTTCTTCTCTTGACTTTGCAGTATCTTTTGTTTTTCCGGGATGTTTAGCACCATGTTAAATATGTTATCAAAGAAATTTTTCTCGATATGCATAACATCCAAGTTGTGCCGGATGAGATTTGTGCTCCAATAAGGCAAATCCCAAATATACTTCGCTTCTTCCAGTTATGTTCTTTATATATACGGCCATTTATTCTATCTGCATCTGGTTCCCATGCATACATCAACCTCTATAGAATCAAATGCGGTTCGGCTGATCCGGAAGAATCTGTAAGGATGATTTATCCTATGGTTATCAAACCGACTGCTTACCACTCTTCTGCAATGTAATCCGAATCATACATGCAATGAGGGCATGCCAGACGTCCAGCAGTGCTCCAACCAGACAACATTGCATATGCCGGGAAATCACTTATTGTCCACATCAAAGCAGCTCTCATTATGAAATTCTGTTTCATAGAAATGTCGTAGGCTACGACTCCTGTTTCCCACAACATTTTCAATTCGGCCACCAACGGTTGCAGAAAGACATCAATCTTTTCCTTTGGATTTGATGGTCCTGGAACCAAAACGGTTAAAAACATTGCAGTATCTTTCATGCACTTCCATGGAGGAAGGTTATATACAGTCAGTATCACAGGCCAACATGAATACTGTTGCCCCGCTTGACCAAATGGTTGGAAGCCATCGGTACAAAGACCTAATCTCACATTCCTTATATCTTCAGCGAAATCAGGATGATTTTCATTGAAATGCTTCCAAGCCTTTGAATCTGATGGATGCCGCATTTCATCCTCTTTAGATTCATGTTCGGCATGCCATCTCATATCAGCAGCTGTTGCCTCAGATCTGTATAATCTCTGCAGGCGTGGGGTAAGAGGAAAGTAATGCATCCTCTTGTAAGGCACACTTTTCCTCCTACTTGTACTGGCTCCTCCTTCGTGTTTTTGTACCTCAATTGCCCACAAATCTTACACCATCTCAGCTCTGAGTCTTCACCCCAAAATATCATACAATTGTTCAAGCAACAATCGATCTTATTTACTGGGAGCCCAAGCCCACGCAACAACTTCTTTGTTGCGTAAAAACTGTCTGCCGCAACATTCTCATTTGGCAAAATTTCTTTGATTAACCCAGCTACAGAATTGAACGCCTTTTCTGATAATCGATGTTCTGCCTTAATATTCAACATTCGAGCAGCTGTAGACAACTGGGAATGACCCTCACAACCAGGATACAATTCTTGATTTGCAGCACGCAACATATCATAAAATTGCTGTGCATCTGGATTTGGTTCTTCCATAAATGTATTCTGATTGAATTCATTACCCGATGCATTCATCACCATTTGTTCATATGTGTTTAAATTCACAAATGGTTCATCTACGGGAATTGACTCTTGTTGGCCTATAACAGCTGCTGGAATATCCTCTGGTTCACCATGACAGTACCAAACATAGTAATCAGGAACAAACCCCTTCTTACACAAATGCACCTTAACAGTTTCCACATCTCTGTAGGCTTTATTCTGACACCTGTGGAAGTTGCATGGGCACCTAATCCTAGGGCCATCCATCCAGTCAGGTTGGCTACATGCAAATGCGATAAATTCTTCCAATCCATTCAGAAAATCTGGATTAAGCAAGCCATCTTTTATCCTTGCATACATCCACGAGCGAGCCCCGCTCATTTTTGACCGACTTATACAAAGTCTGGTAAATCATTAAATGAAACCACAAAATAAAACTATATTAGTATTACTAAATATAACTAAATTATTTCTTGGTCACAACTAAGGTTAATAACAACCATTTAAATCATTTATAAGTAAACCAATTTTTTTTAGGCAACTAAGGTCCCTACCATGCAAGGGCGAGCCACGGCTACGATCCTTGGCGTGCTAGCAAGGACCGATGCACAGGTTCATGGCTAATGGGAGGGCTTGAGTTTGGGTCGGGCCGCAAGGCGGTCCGTTTAATCATGAGACTTCACAAGCATTCAAGTGTCTTAAATTAATTCTACCTTCACTCCATGTCTATAAGGTAAGGCCCTATCCCATTCAAGAATATTTTTTGTGATATGTTATTCTGCTATTAATTATCATCGATCGGTTACATTGAAATTTCGACAGCATTTCCCCATATGTTCTCCTAAATGTGTGGTATATAAGCCACACTAGGAGAACGTATGAGCAAATACAAACCGAAATCTCACCCAACGATGATTAATAGCAGACTAACATATCGCAAGAAATATTCCCAAACTGTCCACCAGGACAATTTGAGAATTTGCAAGACTAAGGCTTACAAATTCTCAAACGGGTCTAAAGGTTATAGTGCTGTGATTAATAGTATGGAAGTCCGAAGACAATCGAACTTATGCTTGTTATTCTTAACTTCTTATGAATTATACATGTAATCACTAACTTTTTAAGATTATTGTGTCGAATACAAATGTTTGTGAAGACTAAAATGTAAATCATTGAAACTACTAATTTATTGCTGGAAATTAAATAATATTACAACAAGACTTTTTATTTAGCATTACATAATTTAATGCATCATTCAGTTTGCAGCAGAATATAAATAATCAAGACATAACAATTGTAAATAAGTACAAATGCACAAATATTATTGCATAAACATTCTGCTTAAATTAATTATTGCATAAACATTATGCAAATTAAATAATAATACAACAAGACTTTCTATCTAGCATTACAAATATTATTGCATAATCAAGACATAACAATCAGTCTATCCAAAGAGCTCCGTGGCCCCCCTAACTATTTTTTTTTTGGACTGCGGCCTGGCCACCGTGGCCGTGGCCGGAGAAGACAAAGGGGGGGGGCCTGTTACCTTTTTTTTTAATTTTTGACAGGGTGGCCAGGTCACAGGCGACCACGGCAGTGGCCGTGGCCGGAGAAGACAAAATGGGGGGGGGTTTCCCCACCCCCCACCCCTGTTACAAATTTTTTTTTTTTTTTTTTGACAGTGGCCTGGCCACCGTGGCCGTGGCCAGGCCACTGCCGGCCACGGCAGCGGCCATGGCCGGAGAAGACAAAATGGGGGGGGGGGGTTTCCCCACCCCCCTGTTACAAATTTTTTTTTTTTTTTGACAGTGGCCTGGCCACCGTGGCCAGGCCACTGCCGGCCACGGCAGCGGCCGTGGCCGGAGAAGAAAAAAAGGGGGGGGGGGGTTTCCCCCCCTGTTACCAAATGTTTTTTTTTTGTGACACACCGTGGCCAGGCCACTGTGGCCACCGTGGCCAGGCCACTGCCGGCCACGATCGGAGAAGAAAAAAAAAGGGGGGGGGGGCGGGGGGTTTTCCCCTCCCCTGTTACCAAATGTTATTTTTTTGTGACAGTGGCCGGAGGGAAATTATTATAAAAAAAAAAAAATTTAGAGAGTGTGGGGGCTTACCTTGGTCGAGAGAAGACACCGGAGTCGGAGGAGAATGCCGGGGAGCCGGAGCACCAGAGGGGGGGGGGCCGGAGCAGCGAGGTGGGAGCCGAATTTTTTTTAGAAGAAGGGCGGCGGCTAGGTCAAGACGGGGAAGAAGAAGAAGAGAAGGCCGACTTATATATAAGTAATTAGCGACGCAATAAATTGCATCGCTAAATGGTCGCAATATTTTTTTTTAAATTTATTATGTATTAGCGACGCATTAATGCGTCGCTAATCCATCGTTAATTTGGTTTTATTATAATTTTATGAAAAAATAGCGACTCAAATAATTGCGTCGCTAATGCGTCGCTAACTTGGCGCCAATGTCCAGCGGAAAATTATTTTTATTTTCTAGGAATTGCGTCGCTAAGGCGTCGCAATATTTTATTAATATTTTTAATTGATTAAAATAATAACTTATTACAATAATTGCGGTGGCAAACAGTGCGTCGCAATAATTTTTAAATATTTATAAATGATAATATTTATAATTTATGATAATAATTGCGACGCAAAATTACGTCGCAATATTTTTTTAATATTTTTAATTAGATATATTTATTTAAAAATATTGCGATGCAAATATGCGTCGCAATATTATATTTCTTTTATTTATTAATACTGATAAAATCATATTTACTTAAAATAATTGCGACGCATATATTTCGTCGTAATATTTGTTTATTTTTTTCCTAAAATGCGTCGCTACGGCGTCGCAATAAATTTTTAATATTTATAAATGATAATATTTATAATTAATGTTAATAATTGCAATGCAAAATTGCGTCGCAATATATTTTTAAACTTTTTAATTACATATATTTATTTAAAAAACATTGCGATGCAACTTATGCGTCGCAATATTATATTTCTTTTATTTATTAATACTAAAAAAATTTATATTTACTAAAAATAATTGCGATGCATACATTGCGTCACAATATTTGTTTATTTTTTTTCTAAAATAAATTGCTACGGCGTCACAAATTTTTTAAATATTTATTAATGATAATATTTATAATTTACGATAAAAATTAAAAAAAATTTTACAGGTGTTTTGCTTATGTTCAAGTTCTAAATATGAAGGAAACGTTCCTGTTTAGCTAAATGCTCTGGCAATGAGCTCAATGAAGCAGCAGATGGTTGATGGTGGAATTTAGTAA